>RJWM01016629.1:0-44921 GCA_004363535.1 Dasyprocta punctata
GAGGACTACATCATGGTTTTCACATCTGGGAGCACAGCTGCCCTCAAACTGGTGGCAGAGGCCTTTCCATGGGTGTCCAGAGGCCCAGAGAACAGCAAGAGTCAGTTCTGTTACCTCACTGACAACCACACCTCTGTGGTCGGCATGAGGAAGGTTGCTGAGGCCATGAACATCACATCCACTCCGGTCAGCCCAGAGGACATGTGGTCAGCAAAGGGACGGGGTGCTGTGGTCTGTGACTCTGACTGCCAGCTTCCACACCTCTTCTGTTACCCAGCTCAAAGTAACTTTTCGGGAACTAGATATCCCCTCTCCTGGATAGAGGAGGTCAAGTCCGGGCGGCTGAGCCCTGTGAACGTGCCTGGGAAATGGTTCGTGCTGCTGGATGCGGCCTCGTACGTGAGCACCTCCCCTTTGAACCTGTCGGCTCACCAGGCAGACTTTGTCCCCATCTCCTTCTATAAGATCTTCGGATTCCCCACTGGCTTGGGTGCTCTGCTGATCAATAATCGTGTGGCTCCACTACTGAGGAAAAGCTACTTTGGAGGAGGGACCGCCTCTGCCTACCTTGCGGGAGAAGACTTCTATGTCCCGAGGCCTTCGGTGGCTGAAAGGTAACCTCGCCCTGGGGTGGCTGGTGCAACTCACCAAGGCAGGTTGGCATGTGTCGCCTCTGGGATTATGCAAGGAGTGTCCAAGCCACAGAGTTAGGGGTGCTGATCACTGCTGGCAGGGACAGGTTGGCAGCAGGACTGAGATCTGGGAGGCAGAGGTTGGTTGGAGCATGTCACAGGCAGCTCCGTGATCTCTGCCCCCATGTGTAGCGTGCTCCCTAGTGGCAGGGGTCTAGCCCTGCAGATCAGAGCTGTGAGCGGAGGTGAAAAGGCACTGGGCTTGACCCCACAGCACTCACAGGTGGTGGCAGCGATTGCTAAGGACTTTAAGCATGAACTCAATGGCAGCACCCTCAGTTCTCCAGCAGCTGGAGCCAGCTCTGCTTGGCCTGTTAGCAGGAAGGGTCAGCAGGACCAGAGTCCTCCAGGGCTGGAGGGCAGCATCCTTGGGAGGGTGAGAGCAGGCTGCCCTCAAACAGGCTGGGGGTCTTGCTGGCTTCCTTGGCCTCTACCATTGGTGGTGAACCTGTTTTATGCATGCCATAGTGGGCATGCAGAGCCCTCTCTGTTGGCATGTGAGCCAAGTGTGTGAGTGTTTTCTATTGAGGTTTAATTGCAGTGCTGGAACTTTGCAATAAGTAAGTGGGTTTTGGGTTGCAGTTTGGGCGCTCCTCTCTTAAAGGTTCACCCGAGGCCTATCCCGTCCTCAGGCTGCAGGGCAGCTGGTGTGGGTTATGGCGAGGACTCTCCAAGACGGCAGTGGCAGCACCCATCACTTCAAATACATGTGGCAGGTGAAATGGTCACTGACGCAGGCAGTAGGGGCCTCCATGAGGTCGAAGTAGGGAACTAATCACCCTGCTGGTGCCAGAGAAGGCCCGGGGCTGAGGGGAGGTGGCTTAGTCTGCCACAGACCTGGGTGCAGCCTCGGGGTCCTACAGACAGGGCCACACCTCAGTGGTAGGGTCAGGGTTAGCTGTTGGCCTGCAGCTGAGCTGCTGAGGGGGTGAATCAGCAGCTGGGGGACACGTGGCTTGATTTCTGCACCTCATATTTTTCCTGTAACATTGGGGTGATGTTACTATCCCTTTACACCTAATGTAGGTGAAGCACCAGGAGAGAGAGGGCATCGATATGTGTTATGAGACAGTTTGCAGTCTTTTTTTTTTTAAAGGACATTTCCATAGTTGGGAGATTCTAAAGCAGGAATACTAATGTGAAATCTTTGAAATCCATGTATGAGAATTTACCATGTAATATAACCAAGCAAGAAATGAATGACTGGCACAACATAATGTAAATCAAGGGCAGAACAAAGAGAAACTGCAAATTTAATTTGGCCATAGGACCCTGAAGGCAAAGAAAGGCCAGCTTGTTATGGGCCAGGGCATGGGTGGGCTGGGTTGGGCTGGACCTCTTTGCTTTGATTTGGGTGGATTACTTTACATACAGCACATAACACTCCAAGACTCCCAGAAAGCAGAACATATCC
This sequence comes from Dasyprocta punctata, assembly GCA_004363535.1. NCBI lineage: Eukaryota > Metazoa > Chordata > Mammalia > Rodentia > Dasyproctidae > Dasyprocta > Dasyprocta punctata. Next base: position 2,107 of record RJWM01016629.1, read on the forward strand.
GTTTGCTATTTTTTTTTTTTTTTTGGTACTGGGAATCAAATTCAGGACCTTAAGCTCATCAAGCAGGTGCTATGCCACAGAGCTATAACCTTGGCCCTCATTTGCCATTATAAGTGTAACTTCTTTCTTATGAACTTCAGACCAGAACTCAATATATAGTACTCAGTCCAAATGCTTACTGAACCTCAGCCATACTCTTAACCTTTTGTATTTTGTAATTCAATGAAATACAACCCTTGATAGAAGCAAAGAGGCTTTTCTCTTTTATTCTAAGGAAGACTTTAAATTAATTATTGATTAATACATAACCATTTATTCATGATCCACTAATGACTTGTCATTATTAGTTAATAATGTTTAGTTTATTAGTGACTATTTACTAACTCAATTGTGATTTATCAATTAGTAATTGATTCATGAGTTCTATGTGTATTACAATTAGTTTTTTTGTTTTTTATTTTTTCAGATCATTTTCTTTATTAGTACATGTTTCTTTTTAATTTTATCAATACATGTTCGCAGCACATGAAGTTTACATTCATCTCGGGGCAGTAGGCACATGTACATAACAGCTCATTTCTTTTTTTAAATTCCCTTCCCATTCACCTTCCTCTCCTCATCTCTAAATCCCCTTTCCACATTTTCATTCTTGGTATTATTCTTAGCTCATGTTTATGACATATAATGTTTGTATTCATTGTGGGTATTTGATGCCTGTGCATATAGTCTCTTAATTCTTCTTTCTTCACCTTTCTCTCCCCTCTCTCCCCACTCTTGGTCTCCTGAACCCCTTTCCATTTGCAAGAGATCTATCCCATTATCTCCTATCCATCCTTTATTGTACTCTTTGTACTTTTCTGTACTCTTGTGGAAGATACTGTTCAGTATTTAAGCTTGTGTGTCTGAGTTGTATGACTCATTATGTTTCCCAGGTTCATCCATTTTCCTACAAATGTCTCAAATTTATCCTTCTTTATAACTGAGTAGTGTTCCCTTAAATACCACATTTTCTTTATCCATTCATCTGTTGATGGGCATACAGTCTGCTTCCAGGATTTAGCTATTATGAATTGTGCTGCTATGAACATTGGCATGCATATGTTGCTGTAGTATGATGTCTTTAACTCTTTTAAGAAAATACATAGAAGGGGAATAGCTGAGTCATATGGAACTTCTAACTTTAGTCTTTTGAGGAATCTCCATATTGATTTCCATAATAGTCATACTAGATTATATTCACACCAACAGTGTAGTACATCTTGTTTGCAGTACATAATTTTTACTTTCCTTGTGCGGCATTGGTACATGCACATAATACATCTTAATTCCTTTTTTTATCCCTTTCCCTTCCCTCCCTTCCCCCTCCATCCATTTCTCAGTCCCCTTCTTTTGTTTTGCATATATTCTCATCATGTTTACACAACTTGTGTGAATTAGTTTCATAAAGAAATTAGCATTGCAGTAACAGTGTTTTAAGCACCGCTTATTTCTAGAGTATTAAAATACAAAGTACAGGGTTTCCACTGAAAGCTTTAACTGGCCTAAGGCAGCAGTTGGTCATCATTCCAGCCGCTGCTTGTAGACCACCCCCCCATTTACCCCTGAGGTCTGTCCTTCCCCAGGGGTCTCCTTGAAGGCCAGGACACCTCACATCCTGTCACTGCTCTGTGCGGTGCCTTCCAGCACTTGGGGTTTCATGCCCCCTCTGCTTCTTGCTGTCTCCTGCCTCGGTCCCCTGGCTGGCTCAGGTCCAGTCCCGGATCTGCTGTCCCCATGGTGTGCCAGGCCTCTGCTGCCCAGGGCTTTGGCTGCGCCCTCTCTCCCCGCAGTGTTCCTTCCCTTGAAAACTGTCCTCCTGGCCCTGGTGAACATTAGCTCTTTCTCTTGCTCCTGACCTCCCTGCTTACACGATTTTCCTCAGGGCGGACTCATCGCAACCAGCTGCCTTCTACTTACTCATCTTCGTTGGACTACTAGACTCTGGCTTGTTGCTTGCTTGGTTTCTCTGTGTCTGTTTCCTGGGTTTTAGTCCTTGTTCCATAGAATGTAAGGCTGTGAGGGCAGGGATTTTGTCTATCTCATTCTCTGCTGTATCCTTAGTACCTAGGACAGTGCCTGGCCCACAGTCAGTGGACAACAAAGACTTGATAATTCTAATGAAATGAATAAGTACGAAATGCAAAACTAACACTCTGACAATCAGGAAGCTGTGCACCTGCAATTATTAATGAGGACCGTGTAATTTTAACCTAAATCAGTGGGTCTGTACATTTAGGGACCACGGACTCTTTGTCAAGAACTTCGTAACTGCTTTGCTGATCGACGCCCTGTCAGTGGTGCCCTCTTGTGGTCAGAGAGTAGTACTTCAAGAGCCTATGGCATTACAGGCTTTGTTAAATCCAAATCCTTCCTCAGAGAGCAAAGCTGTCTCTTTGTTTTGTCAAAGTGGCTCAAAGTGGTAACTCTCTTTTAGGGCTCTTTATCACTCTGCCATTCTACCTTGGAAGTTTGAAGTAGTTCTGGAAAGCTGCAGAGCTGGTGAGGGCCAGACGCACCCAGGCGGGTCTTCTGAGGGAGAGGGCAGTGTTTCTTTCACAGGGGGCAGAGGGTGCCTGCTGCAAGGGGATTGCTCTCCTGAAATCAGATGGCCCTTACGTTCCACACTGTGCACTTCCAGCGTGTTGGCCACAGCTTGACCTCATTCCACTCCCCCCACACTGCAGGTTTGAAGACGGCACCATCTCATACCTTGACGTGATAGCGTTAAAGCATGGATTTGACGCCCTGGAACGCCTCACAGGTCAGTGGACCTTCTCTCCCACGTGGAATTAGCTCTCATAAGCCATGTCCTCGAGGGAGTCCTGGTATGGGTGTGGTTCTGAAGGGGATGTTGTTTGTACAGGGAAGAGAGTGGCACATACTGGTAGTAACTGGACACTGAGTGCAGTTAAATCTGACTCGAATTATCTTCAAAATGACTTTTCAGAGCAAGGAAACAAAGCAGGTATTGTGGGGTTTTCAGTTAAAAGAATATATAACAGGCAGGAGACATTCTGAATCAGGAGCTTAGTAGCTGTGGAGGTGCAGTGCATGCTATCTGGAGTGGGAATGGTAATCCCAGGGGTTTACTCAGTTCTCCTCTTGCTGGATCTAGAGCCATACTGAGGAGTTGGTGATAAGTCCATAGTGCTCCTCAAAGGAGTAGGGGCTCAGAGAACTTCAATGCCTTCCCAGGCAGGGAGCTGGTAGCTGGGAACACTAGGATTTAAACCCAGGCTGACTAATGCCTAACCCCAATTTCCTGGCCGCTGTCTCTGCCACTGGCTTTTGCATGAGGTGCAGTTTCCTTCCTGATTTGTGCTCTGGGCGTGGACAGCTGGGGAGCACCCACTAGAGGCCGGCACACAGGAGATGCCATGTCCCATCTTAGGGGAATGGACACAAAAGAGCACAATGGAAAGAGCCTGTCTGGTGAGCCGGACATCATCCCTGCTGCTGCACTGTGGGCATTCCTTCCAGAGCTGAGCTCCGAGAACTGGGTGGTGCTGCTGTACTGGCCATTCAGGGTGGGGTTGGGGTGAGCCAGGGCTGGGGCTTACTGGTTAGGCAGCCTTTCCTCTCTATGGTTACGCTAATGGGACTCTTCAGGTTCTCAGCCTCAGCCCAGTACTTGGGCAGATGGGATTCACGCAGGAGGGTCACCCTGATGGTGAAGCAGGGTGATGAGTGGGCATTGTCCAAGGCAGAAGGGCAGGCATTGAAAAACCATCCTTTCCCAAGAAGTATATTAGCAGGACCACCCCCTCCCCCCAACACAGGTAGCAGCATCTAATAGGGCGTGGGGTACCTCTGAAAGCAAAGGTTGACAATCCTAGTCCATATTCTAGCAAACCCAGAGTTTTCCCTATTAAGTTGCTCTTTTTAAAAACAATTGTGGTAAAATATACGCAACATGAAATTTGTATTTTAAGTGCACAATTCAGTGGTTTTAAGTACACATGGTTGTGCAACTGTCACCACTACCCACATCCAAAATGTTTTCATCACCTCAAACTGAAATTCTACGCACTAAACTGTAACTTTTTAATCTTCCCTCTCCCTAACCTCTGGTGACCACTAATATACTTTCTGCCTTGCTTGTTCTAGATACATTGTATAAATACAGTATGTGTCCTTTTGTGTCTAGTTTATTTCATTTAGCATAGTATTTTCAAGACTCATCCTTGTTAAAACATGTACCTTAATTGCTTTATATAATTAAAGTGATTTAAATATTAACAAAAACAGCAAAAATGATATTTTAAGAATAAAATTGTATATTTTTGCCATCTGCTATCAAAGGGTCTAAATTATCTTAATTTTTAAGTAATGCTATATACACACACATATATTTAAAAAAGAGGATGACAAGAATTCCTATAGAAAAATTCTACATAAACTATTTTTCAGTACCAAAGACTTAAACCTTTGTCATATAGGCAATACTGTACCATTTATATGAGTATTTAAAATCATCAATGTGGGGTCCAGGTTGACCAGTAGTAATGATCTTGTTTTTTGAAAATGAGTCAGTGACTTTCCTGTGAAGTTCATGACTCTTGGCTTTTCTGCTTGGCATTAAGGTGGCATGGAGAATATCGCGCAGCACACCTTCACGCTGGCTCGGTACACCCATGCCACCCTGTCCTCTCTTCGCTACCCAAACGGAGCCCCAGTGGTGCAGATTTACAGTGACTCTGAGTTCAGCAGCCCTGACGTCCAGGGTCCAATCATCAATTTTAATGTGCTGGATGACAGCGGGAACGTCATTGGTTACTCCGAGGTGGGTTCGCTTTTCATCTTGCTGACATTGATGCAACAGAATCGCTCTTTTCTGAAACTTGGAAGGCTTGCTGAGCCCTGAAATTTGCAGTGGACACCTCCGTGCCCCTGGAAGTAGCTGGGATGAAGTGCAGACACTGCTGGGGAGCCCCAGCCTCTCTCCCCAAGTCTTTACCTCTCAATCACACAGTTCTAGCAAGCCGGGCTGTGGATTTTTCGAGCCCTTTTTACTCAGGTAGAGTAGGAAATTTTAAATTGGAAGGGAGAAGCTGATTCTTCTGTTACCAGTGGAACAGGTGACAGCTTGCTAGCAGGAGAAGACAGAAAAGTAGTGTGACCCAAACCACAGCTGAAGTCATTTTGTTACAGACAGCTGGCACCCAATGGCATATCACCACACTGTAGCATCGTTTGGTGGCAGAGTGCCTTTTCTATGAGACACAGATGTGGTCCACAAGAGCTCTTATTTCTGCCTTAGTTCATGATTAGTTCAAAGGACGCTCTGAGCTTATGAATATTCCTGACTTGGACTAAGATACCATGATGGAGCAGAGACAAACCATCTCTTGTGTGCAGCCTGAATTCCTGACCCACTGTAGCCAGGAACATACTACAGTGATCTTAGTCTTCCAAGTTTAGCTGGCCATTTTGCAGCAGTGGCAATTGGAACAGTGAGTCTGTGGGGTGAAGAATGGTTATGGGAGACTTCTGTCCTTTCTATTGGGAACTGAGTGGGGGGGGGACCAGAAAGGATTTCCCTAGGAGCTGGCCTGTGAGTGGAGACCAAACTCTGGAGATAGACTTGACCAGTGGTGCTGCTGGTTCCTCCACCCAGGGCTAGGGACCTCTTGGATTCCACTGGGAGGTTTTTATGCCACTAGGTTGTTAGCCAAGGGTGAAGGATGAGTTGTTTTTCCATGGCCCACAGTTCAACCAGGGGGTGATTTCTTCTCATTCTGATAGACCAGGGAGTCGGCCATAGTGAGGACAGCTGTGGTTTTAACAAGGCTCTGTGGGAGGTCTCCTTGCCCAACTGACAGCCCAGTCCAGCGTGGTAGCTGGTGGTCTACAGGGGATGCCATACTCCTTGTGGCTGCCTCTGGCCATGCCACATATGAGAGTTCAAAGGCTTAGCCATCTGGGCATGATGTATTCATTTCCCCAGATGCAGTTGGGTGATTCCTCTCCCTGAGTTCAGCCCGAGCCACGTGGACTGAGGATCTGCTCTGGGCTCCATGGCCCTGAGGGAGTGGAGTCCTCAACCTACAGCCAAGGAGCAGGATAAACACCTGTATTCTGGGGGCTCCAGTCAACGTGAATGACCTTCCTGAGCCTCCAGAGGGCAGGAAAGAGCCTTGGGAACTTCCACACTGAGCGGCAATTCTGAATGAACCAGAAGTTGGAGAAATTAGGAACAGAAAGTGGATATCACACAGTGTCAGTAGTGACCCTTGTGGGTCAGGCTGTGAGCCTGGGGCTGGCTCTGAGGTCAGACTCTGTGCAGCCAATGCTGAGGAGCTGCCCCAAGTCCCCAGTCCCACCGAGTTGTTCTTGTGACCCTCACTGGAAACATGGACTCTTAGACTTTAGCCTGAATTTGATATTTTCACTTTTCTCAAGCATACTTCTATAATTCAGCTGGAGATGCTTTAAATTCCAATAATATTTTATAAAATGTTTAGTAAACCCATGATAGAGTATACATTTTAGAACAAACTTCCGAGCTCAGATTATCATTTTATCGCTAGGAAACAGGGGTCCAGACGCTGATCTGAAACTCTCCCAGGCCAGCAGAGTAAACCTAATCTGTAAATGTCATATTTGATCCACAGGTGGACAAAATGGCCAGCCTGTACAACATCCGCCTGCGAACCGGCTGCTTCTGTAACACGGGGGCCTGCCAGAGGCATCTGGGCATAAGCAATGAGATGCTCAAGAAGCATTTTGAGGTCAGTACAGGCCCTGTGGCCCAAGCATTGGGAGTCATGGTGGCTACACTTGTGGCTGGTCACCTGTCTGGTGGGGGCTGGCCATTTGGGTTTATTTCTTGGGACCTTTCTGTGGATGTACAAAGAAAAACGTGGGTCAGCAAGAACAGAAAATATTTTGGACCTGAGATGTAGCACAGTGGGACATTGCCTACCTGGCAAGCACAAGGCCCTGAGTTTGACTCCTGGTACAAAAAACCAAAAAACAAAAACACAACAGAACAGAAAATGCTTTAAGATATTATTTCTTGCTTTATTTTCTTATTTATTTTTTTTAAAAGACAGAGTCTCACTATGTAGTTCAGTCTGTTCTTGAACTGACTATATAGCCCAGGCAGGCCTTGAACTCACACCAATTCTCGTGCTTTAGCCTCCCAAATCCTGGGATTACAGGCATGTACCACCCCTCTTGGCATTAAGATATCATCTTCATGGCAGTACTTTTTGGTTCATTTTGTACTTGCAGGGCAAAAATGTAAAGTCAAAGAGGGCTGTTAACTAGTACACTCCCTTAACTAGTCCAGTTTCATCTCCCTTTGGGTTAAGGGTACAGTGGAATTCTTCCACAGTTTCAAGAATTCTGTGTACCCAAGAATCCCCACCCTTCCTGTCTCTCTCTGAGGCTGAGGTTTTTTACTCTAGGATGCAACTTGTTTTGAATCATTTCGTAAGAATATTTTGAGTGGCAAAGTGCCCTGATTTATTTTGGAATAATTTATAATTTGAGTTTCTATTGATTGCTGCTGAATATTGTAGACACTCTATCCCTAACTAATCATGAACTGGATTTTATTTAAAAAGAAACAGTAATACAGAAAGAGGGAGAGAGAGAGAGAGAGAGAGAGAGAGAGAGAGAGAGAGAGAGAGAAGGAGAGGCGAGGGAAGGGAGAGGGAGAGAGTGGGTGGGGCAGAGGCTCAGAATCCGAGCAGACGCAGTTCCTGACACAGCTGTTTGTGTGGGATGCCATGGCCCTGTCTCTGGGTGACTGGCTGGACTCACTGTGTGTCCCAGGCAGCCTGATGGTCACACTGATCATCAGGCAGCGGGATTTGGGGGCTGGCATCCTCTTGCCTCTCCTCCCCATCCCGGTAGGGACGCTCAGGCTGATGTGGCCTTCGCAGTGGCCTCAGGCCGGCCATCCCTGCCCTTCCCCCTTCCTGGGAGCCATTCTCAGGGACACAGGCTCCCTTCAGTCCTAGAGAGGCCGACAGTCCCGGGTGGTCAGCAGGTGTTTCTCTCTCAGCCCTGGTAGACTGCAAAGTCGATCTCTCAGCGGTTCTGAACCTTTGGCTCATCTCCTGAGCCCTCTGTGGGCCGGTGGTGCGGCAGCTCCGGGTGAATGTTTTCCTGGAGCATTTCTCTTCAGCTCTCCAGTGGCCCCTTGAGATTGGTATCAGCTTCAATTCACAGCTGAGCATAGTGAGATCAGGGCAGTGGGCCCTGCATATTCAGAGCTGTGTCTCAGCAGCACAGCACGGATTAGTGCTGCAGGTCTGGTCTCCCGGGTTAATTTAAAAATTAGCAAAATTTGTTTTGCAAAACAGTTTGCAGTCATGAGGCATGAGTCCCTCTGGCTGACTTATCTCCTTTTTTTTTTTTCCAGGCTGGTCATGTCTGTGGAGACGATATTGACCTTGTAGATGGGCAGCCCACTGGCTCCGTGAGGATTTCCTTTGGGTACATGTCCACATTTGAGGATGCCCAGGCATTTCTCAGGTTCATCATAGCTACCCGCCTGCGCTCACCAGGTGGCCAGCGTGTCCTTCAGGCCAGCACTGGGGAGGCTGGAGCCCCATCCACAGAGGGGAAGGTGCAGGACACGCCTGCTGTCTCCAGGAGAGATTGTGTCTCACTTCAGGAAGGTGCCCACATGGACTCTGGGGTTTGGAACAACTCCAGCTCCACTGTGAGCAAGGCCAGCAGCACCCAGCAGACTCCATCAGAGAAAGCTGCAGGCATTGTGCCTGGAGACCTTGGGCTACACATTGTCACCAACCTTTACCTCTACCCCATCAAATCCTGTGCTGCATTTGAGGTAGGGGCCTTCTCTTTGCACAGAAGCTGCTTCTCTTTGGGTTCTCTATAAGTTTTTTTTTTTCTTCTAAATAAAGTGAAGAAAGGATATAGAAAGTGGAAAAGCATGCAAAACCAAAATCATGTGGTCAGAGTGCTGTGGGTATGAAAAACCCATTCTCTTTTTGCCTTCTTTATTGCAGTGTGAAATGTAGGCTGACTTTTGAATGGGACTCTACTTACAGGGACCCCTCAGAGGACTCCATTTCTGGGTGGTGGATACCACATTGCTGTTCATCACTATAGCTGTAACTTGCCCTGAATATATGTGCTGGCCCCTTGCTGAAACATTTGATGCTTCCTTTATTTGACACTTAAAGCAATCACATAAGGTGAATGGTAGCATTATCCCCAGGAATGGATCCTAAGTGGGTTGAGGTTAAGCGCTTTGCCTACGTCACCTGCTAATAAATGACAGAGCAAGGATTTGATGCTTATCCTTAGGTCTTTGGTCTTATGTGATTTTCTGTGCTTGGTTGTCCCTGTAGTACTAAACTATAGTCAGTCCTCCTATACACAGGTTCTGCGTCCACTGATTCAGCCAACAACCACAGATTGAAAATATTTAAAAAAAATACATCTATACTGAACAAATACATACCTTTTCTTCTTGTCATTAGTCCCTAAACAGAACAGTATTAATAACTAGATAGCATTTACATTGTGTTAGGTAGTATACACAATCTAGGGACGGAAAGGTGAATGTGCATAGGTTACATAGAAATACTACATTGTTGGATGTAAGATTTCAGTATCCGTGGGGGATCCTGGACCTGCAGGATGACATGTGCTGCATCTGCAAATGGACTGGCCAAGTGCTCCTTGTCCCTGGAGGCCTTGGCTGGCAGCCAGCCCTCATCTCCAAGAGGCTGTGTTCCCTGCTGTGGCCAACCTGAGACTGCCTTTCTATAATCTTTCTGTGTGTCCCAAGTCTCAGACTCCTGAGCCTCTGGCATGATAGGTTGTTTGGCACCTTATCAGACATACTGAGGTGGGGACTGTTCGTTGGCCTGCATTTCAGGGTGTTCCCATAGGAGCCTGGTCTCCAGGTTGAGACCATAAGCCAGGAGCTTCACCCCCACTCCTGAGCAGAGGCAGGTGAGGACTCTGTATATATCAGGACTCTGCTTTCAAAGCTGGTGTGTATTTTGTGGCACAAACACAAAGAAGGCACAGCAGGTATACAGAAGAGGAGGCTGAGCTCAGTAAAGGTATAGTTTTCCTTGAACCAATAGGCTGATAATACCAGAGCTACAGAACAAGTCTTGACATTTCATTCTTCCAAATTATCCTGATCCAGCCCTAGAATCAACCACTTCTCCAAGGAGTCCCAGTTCTTTTTATGGGACAATGGTATTAAAAAGCAGGACCTGGGTCATGGGTGTAATTTATATTTTAATTTTGTAGAAATATGAAGAATTCAGTAAAACTTACACTCTTAAAGTGGATCAACTCAGCATCCCAGCATAGTCATGTTTGTGCAAGAACCATGTCTGTAATGTTAGGACATGCCTGGACACACACCAACCATAGCAGAAGAGTACACGAAAAGCAGGAGCCATGGGCACTTGTGGGGAAGGGTTCTGGAGACTGGGTAGGACAGAGTACACTCTGGTACTCTTGGAATTTCATGCATGAACACACCTTACTGACTCAGAACACAGGCTGTGGACAGGGTTGGGGAGCGGATCTGGAGGCCAAATGGAAGGGATCTCACTCCCACACCATTGTCTCCTTTGCATTGCCCACTTCGTTTTGCTTTCTCGTCCTCCCTTTCTTCCTTCAGGGGTGTGTGCTGAGTTCGTGGCATCCACCTGCATGTGTGCACCCCTGTGTGATAATGCGAAGTGCATCTTGGAGAAGCCCTAACCTAAAATACACTTGCCTTTTGTTTAGGTGACCAGGTGGCCCGTAGGAAACCAAGGGCTGCTGTATGACCGGAGCTGGATGGTCGTGAACCACAATGGCATTTGCCTGAGTCAGAAGCAGGAGCCAAGGCTTTGTCTGATCCAGCCCTTCATCAACCTGCAGCAAAGGATCATGGTCATCAAAGCCAAAGGTTCGAAAATACTTCATTTCCCAGGATAACTGTGGAGAGTACTTTCATACTCAGATAAAATAAACGAATGTCTTTCTGCTACCAAATATTAAAAATATTCTAAAGTGAAAGTGTAGGACAGACAACAAAAAGCTTGTTTCTCCTTTGTTTTGGGAAATTACTGAGAAGAATTAACAATTTGACAGTCCAATCAGAAAGGCAAGAGTTTTAAGCTTGGAGTTGTATGATGTCCTTTGCCCTTACCTTCTGTCTTTGTTATTTTCTCATTGCTGAGACAAAATATCCAACCCCCAAAGTAAAAGGAGGAAAGGTTTATTGAGCTCTCAGTTTATAGGTTTCAGTCCACAGTCAGCTGGCTCCAAGGCAGCGGGGAAAGGCAGAGGGCATCACGGAGGAGAAACAGTCCATAGCCAGTCAGGCTGGAAGCAGAAAGCAGTAGCAACCAGCCTGCCTTTCCTCACTCCCTTTATATTCCATCCAGCCTATAACCCTAGTGACTGGTGCCGCCCACACCCAGGGTGAGGCCTCCATTATCCACACCCAGAACTATGCTAAACCCATTTAGTTATCACACATCCTTAATCCCAGTATCACATGCCCTAGATCCAGCCACCTCCGAAAAGCTCTCCCACCCTGACTGCACAGAGCTCTGGGAGGTATCTAGATGCAAGTCACCACGCCTTCCTTTTCTCTCTTCACTCATGATGTGTACTGTAGGCTTTGATTCTTCCTTGGTGGTTTTAACACATGGAAAAGTATAGGCCAATTCTGTCCAGTAGAACTTCCTGTGATGAGGGAATGTCCAACATCTATACTGCCCAGTCTGGTGGTTACTGGTCACCGGTGGCCATTGAGCACTTGAACTGAATTTTAAATTGTATTTAATTTTAAATAATTTTGATACCTATATGTGGCTAGTGGCTACAGTGTTGGACTCATTGGTCAGAGAATATAATATGTAATTATAGAAATCTTAACATTTGGCCATATTTCCTTAAGATCCTGCTCCTTCTCTTGTGTTCCTGTTTATGTAGGCTTGTGACAATATATGTATGTCTTAGTTACTTTTCTCTTGTTGCTGAGACAAAATACCCAATGCCCAAAATTAAAGAGAGACAGGTTTACTTAGCTCACAGTTTGTGGAGATTTCAGTCCATACTCAGCTGGCTCTAAGGCAGAGTGGCTCATGGCAGAGGCCAACAGTTCATGGTGGTGGAAAACATTAAAAGCAACAAGAGCAAAAAGGGAGGAGCGTGAGAGAAGATTCTTTCTGTCCCTTATATTGTATGCAAGCTCCCCACCTTAGGGTGGGTATAGCACTCACACCCATAACACCAGCATTGGACCATGAATCAGTCAGAAACTCTAGAAGCCTGCCCCCATGACTGCATGAGGCTTTGGGGGGACATCTAGACATAAACCATAGCAATATATATATATATATATATATATATATATATATATATATTCTGGTACTAGGGACTGAACCCAGGGTCTCAACACCAAGGTATATCTCCAGCTCTTTTTATTTTTTGAGGTATATCTCCAGTTCTTGCTAAATTGTTCAGGCTGGGCTGAATATGAGATCCTCCTGCTTCAACCTCCCAGAGTGCTAAGATTACAGGCATGAACAACCACACCCAGCTGTCCTTTTTAAAAGAAATAATGATAAAACATTATAGATATGGCTGAAATTCTCTGTGTACCCTTCTTAGTTAGGTCTTATTCCTCTGCCTTCCTCACCCTACCACCATTTAACACAATATTCCAGTTTTTCCCCTAACTTGTAGATGAATTTAAGTGATATACTATATTTTCATGTATTTATGATTGCATTTCTTGACCGTGGCTTTTCTATTTTGGTTTGTTTATTTTTCCTTGAATCAATAGGCCAATATCACTATAATTACAGAGTGAGTCTTGACATCTCCATCTTCCAAGTGGTTGGGCTATTCTTGGCCTTTTGTTCTCCCATGTGAATTGTAACACACATTCATCTTCGTGTTGCCATCCCCACAGTCAAGGCACAACCCCCCCCCCAAACACTCCTTTGTGCTAGTCCGGTGTAGCCTGCCCTGCCCTTCAAACTACCAACCAGAGATCCTTTCTCTGTCACTATAGTTTTATCCTTTGAGAATACTATAAAAAAAGAATTGTGTAGTCGGTGACCTTTTGAGATTGGCTTCTTTTACTGTGTGATGTCTCTATGATGCCCTCAAGTTCCCACAGGTAACAGTAATCATTCTTCTTTATTGTTGAGCTGTGTTCCAAAGTATGAATACAACAGTGTGTTTTATCCATTCATTCATCGAAGGCTATTTTAGTTGTTTCCAGTTTTGAGCAGTTATTGTCAACTTTTTATTTATTTAGTATTTTGAATAGATAAATGCTGTGACAATTAAAAAGTCAGTCTTTCTTGCTGCAGCCTCTGGGAGCAATGTAAAGGGTGTCCTTCCAGAAACATTTCAGGTTACATAAGGCATTATGGAACAGATCTGCAGCCACCAAAGGACTGATAAACCCCAGGGTCTTTTGGCTGGTCAGCAGCCTTTGGCCCTCCAGCTGGGCATCCCATACTACCCTGGGCTCTGGCTGTGGGGCCACACGGTTATAGAGTCCAGGCATCCAGTGGATGGATGCCATTCCAGATAGTGCTATCCAGTTTTGAGCAATTATGAATTGAACTGTAAATATTCATGTGAAGATTTTGGGACAACCACAAGTTTTTATTCTCTAGAAGAACCAGCTAGGAATAGATTCTGGGATCATACAGTAAGTGTATGTTACCTTTAAATGAAGCTTCTATACCATTTTCTAGAGTGGCACCGTTGTGCATTCCTCAGCAGTGTGTGAGACTTTCAGTTGCTCAATACCCTGCCAGTCCTTGGTGTTGACAGTATGTTAAATTTTATTTATTTTAATAGTTGTGTACTGGTTTCTTTTCTTGGTTTTAGTTTTTATTCTCCTATGGCTAGTGATGTTAAGCTTCTTTTTGGGTATTATTTGTGTTTCTTACATCCTTATAACCCATGAATTGTTAGAGATGTGGATAAAAGTCTAAATGTTTAGAGATTTTCTTGTTATCCTTCCATTATTGATATTTAGTTTAATTCCCCTAAACTCTCTGTAAGAGAGAACATATTCTGTATGACTTTAATTCATTAAAATTTGTTAAAGTTCAGTTTATGATCCAGGATACCTATTACCAGGTATTAGCATAATATTTCCAAGAACCATTCATGTTATAGCATGTGTTAGTACTTTATTTTCTTATTGTGGAATAACAGTCCACTGAGTGGATGTACCATATTTTATTTATTCAGTCAACAGTTGGTAGATATGATTGTTTTCCTAAATTATTGTCCATTTGTATATCTTCAGAAGAATGTCTTCAAGTTTTTTACCCATTTTAAAATGGTTTGCTAGTTCTTTTTATTACTGAGTTGTAAGGGTACTTTATGTTTCCTGGATATATGTTTGTTCTTTAGAACTGCTTTAAAATTCTCTCCTCTTTGACTTTTGATAGTTTGGTTATAACTATCTAAATTATAGTGGATCACTTTGGGTTCATTTCATTTGGCTTTGTGTGGGCTTCTTGGATCTAGAAGTCTATTACTTCTCCAGGTTTTGGAAGTTTTTAGCCATTATTTTTTCACATAAACTTTCTGTTCCTCTCTCTCTTTTCTTCTTTTTTAAATTTTTTTTTATTTAAGAGAAAAAAGACAGAAAAGAAAAACAAAAAGCAAAAAAGACAAACAAACAACAACAAATCCAATACAATAACATTATAGGTTTACAAAACAAGATGATAGTAAATTTGACAATTGTAATATTGCATATTGTTATCTTCAAAGGGGTTGTTTAGGTTAACAGATATAGACATGTAATATTGATCTAATCATATGAGTATTAACTGTTCTTTTTCAATAACTAATGCATTTAGTAGTATAGTCATTTTAACTATCTTATGTATACATATATGCAAATTTATGTCTTTTGCTTTCTCCCTTCTTTCCTCCTTTTCCCTTATAATACCTCTTGTTATCTTCAAAATAACTGCCCATACCATCAAGCATAATATAATCAAACAAAATAGTACAGAATAAAACCAATAAAAACAAAACAATGGAAGCAATACAGGGCTTTAAAACAAGGTGATCATATATCAATAATGGCAACCATAATGTATTTTGTTATCTTTAAAATAGCTATCCATGCCATCAAATATAATAAAATTAGGCAAACTGAAATAGAATAAGACCGAACTAAACAGCTCAGTGAAAACAATACAGCACTCAAATCCCGATGGTAGATTAACAATGGCCAATGCCTTCCCTTTTTAGACACTTCTTCCCCCTTCATTTTTACAGTATGTATCGTGTATCTTAAATGCCACTAACTCTTTTAGTTTTTTTGTACTAGGGAGATAGCATGATGTTCACGCATGTGACTCTGGATCATTTCATCCATGAACATGATCTTAAGTTGTATTCATTTACCTACAAGAGGCTTGAGGTTATTTTTCTTTAGAGCTGAGTAGCTTTCCATTGGATAAAAATGCCATATCTTTCTTATCCACTGTGTAACTAATGGGCAAGCTACTCGCACTTCTTTCTGGTTCCCTGTCACATAGAACATTGTCCTCTTGTTCTCTCTCCTTTGACTTTCAGTCTGTGAACCCACTTTCAAGTTTAATGTGTTTCTTGTATAAAGCATATTGATGGATCCTGTCTCCTGATGCACTCTGCCTGTGTTTCTTTTTATGGGTGAATTGAGGCTATCTACATTAATGGTTAAGGCCAACATGCTCTGCCTTGTCACTGCCATGCTATTTCCCTGCCATTGGCTGCCTGTTTTTCCTCTGTATTCAATTGTCTGCCCCACTCAGTGATATCCCTCTATCACTGTTTCTGGAGCTGTGGTCTTTTTTTTTTTTAATCTCTTTCTAGAATGTCCTTCAGTATTCTTTGTAGGGTTGGCTTGGTGGTCATAAATTCCTTCAGTTGTTCTTTGTCATGGAAGTATCTTGTTTCTCTGTTAATTTTGAAAGATAGTTTTGCAGGGTACATCAATCAGGATTGCAAATTGTTTTCTTTCAGGACTTGAAATACTTAACTCCACGCTCTTCTTGACCTGATGGTTTGTGTTGAGAAGTCTGTTGTGATTCCGATGGGTTATATGTCTGGGTGTAGATTTATTTTGGTTATGGCTAGCTGAAGTTCTATATGCTTCACTTTTCTGAATGTCACTTCCTTTTCCCATGCTTGGGAAGTTTTCTGATATTATTTCTGTAAATACAGTTTTAATGTCATTTGTATCAACCCCTGCTTTTTCACTCACACCTTTTATCCTTAAGTTACGTTTCTTTGGGTTGTCTTGCAGCTGTTGAATTGTTACTTCCAGGTTCTTTGTTATTTTTAGGGGATATTTCCTTTTGCGATCACAAGCTGTAAGTCTGTCTTCAAGGTTTGAAAATCTATCTTCAGTTACTTTCATGTGGTTTTGCCAACTTTCAATGGAGTTTTTAACTTCCTGGTTATCTCTTTGAATCTGTTTCATGTATTCTAAATCTTTTTTGTATTGTTCATTCAAGGTTTCCCTCATTTTCCTATGCTCCATTTTTTCATCTATGTCTTCTTTAGAGATGCCTAGCAATTCTTTTATTATGTTATTTATTTCTTCTTTTACATGAGTTAGTATTTCTGTTCTAATTTCTTTTATAGCCTCATGAAGTTGTTTCTTTACTTTAGTTGCCATTACCTCAGAAACTTCAGTTGTGGGACTCCCGATCTCTTCTGTGTTTGCATTTCCTGGACTTGCTCTGCTTGGATTGGAGGCCAGAGACTACTTCTTTGTCTTGACATATTAATGGGTTCTTCTGGACAAATGGGTACTGGGATCCCAGGCACTCCCTGCATTGGCTACAATTTCTCTGAAGTTAGACTGTTTGGTTCTTCTAACCAGTGCTGATTATGGATATCTGATGGTGGCCATTGGGTGCACTGGTGCAGGGCTGTCTGCTGCTTTTCCCAGCCTATGTTGGCTCCCAGATGGCTGGTGGAGTGCACACAGGGGTGGGGCCACCTCCTGCAAGCCTGGGCTGGTCACCAGCGAGGATCCTCCAGTACCGCCCCTGGAGCATGTGTGGGGCCGCTGCCTCCAGACCAAGCTGGCTACCTGCAGGGACCCTCCGAGATGGCCCCTAGAATGCGCACAGGGGCAGGGCTCAGTCCGAGCAATTTCCACGAGTCTGCGCCCAGCTAGGAGATGCCGGAAGAAGCTGGAAGCAGTTCTGGTTCTGGGCTTTTCCAGCCCGACTCCAAAATGGTTCCTGGCCAATCACTCTCTCCCATGGGAGGACAGAGTCCTCTGCACTCACCGTCAGCCAGTTCAGTCTCCCAGGTCTGCTCCCTCTGTCCACTGCCGCTCTCCTCCAATGCTGCCTCTCTTGGCAGAGGTCTCCAGGGTCGCCACCGCTGCAGCACCTTGATCATGTGTCCCCAGGTTCCAGCAGCTCATCTCACACAGTGGGTCTGGCTACCGGCAAAGGTGCTGCCAACTACCGCCCTCTTCTGTGTTTAAGTTTTTCTTTTTACTCTTTCTGTGGGCTTCAGTTCTTGCTTTAGAATCTTCCTTCTTGTCTTCCCCATGGTGCTATATTCTAGCATCTCTCTCTTCTTCTTTTTGGGCTTCCATAGTGTGTATATTGGTCCTCTTGAGGATTCTTCATAATTCCTAAAGCTTTGCTCAGTCTTTTTCATTTCTTCTTCTTTTGCTTCTCTGAGTTATTTCCAATGACTGCTACTTGAGTTTCCTCATCCTTTCTTCTTGTTTAGTCTGCTGTTGAAACATTTGTAGTTAGTTACAGTTTTATGTTCTTTAGCTATTACATTTTTCAGTGATTAGGTTATTCAGTTCTCATGATTTCTTTTTGGAATTTAAATATTTTTAAATCTTTTTTGTTGAAACATTCATTTTGTTCATATATTGTCCTCTTGACCTTGGTGAATGTTTTATGAGAGTTAAGAAATTCTTCGTCAGGTAAATCATATAACTCCATTTCATTAGGGACTGTTTCTGGAAATTTATCTTGTTTTTTTTTGTTGTTGTTGTTTGGAACACTTTTTCCTGATTCTTCATTTTTCTCCACTCTTGTGTTGGTGTCTGGGTATCAGACAAAGCAGGAGCCTCTTTGAGACTTCTCCCTACTACCTTCAGTGAGTCTGGCTTTACATTTTCTGGAGGTGCAGGAGTTTTTTAGTTAGGTTCTAATTTCCCATATCTTCCCCTAGTAATATTTTTGTTATCTTCCTTTCCAATTTTCATTTCTCTTTTTCTCTTTTTCTTAGTACATTGGTAATCTGTCTTATGTAATACTGAATGGAGCAGTGTTGGAAGCCATTGTTCTCTGTTACTGACTTGGGTGAATGCTTCTGAAGTTTCAAAAATGAGAATGATGTTTGATTTAAATAAGATTTAATTTATAAGCTAAAGTAGTTCATTTCTTATTTTGTCAAAATGTTTATCATGACTAATTATTAATTTTTACTGAATGTTTATTCTGCATCTTTTTGTTATTATTTTTTCTTATACTCTATTAATGCAATGCATTACATTGTGGATTGTCTAGTACTGAACTATCTTTGCTTTCTTGAGAAATAAAAATAGTACTTGGCAATAGATTTTAAATGTATTGCTGAGTTTGGTTTGATAATATTTTGTACCTAGCATTTTTGTATCTATTTTTATTAGTGAGATTGATATATATGTCACCTGTCTTAGTTACTTCTCTCTTGTTGCTGAGACAAAATAGCTGACAACCAAAGTTAAAGGGGGAAATGTTTATTTAGCTGACAGTTTGTAGAGGTTTCAGTTCATCATCAGCTTGTTCCAAGGCAGGGTGGCTTGGTGGAGGCACATCCCAGAGGAGAAACAGTTCATGGTAGCAGAAGACAGAAAAAGCAACAAGGGAGGACAAACCTTTTGGTCCTTTTTATCTTATCCCAACTAAGGGATTAGGGTGGTGCCAAACCAATCAGTGGACTGATTTAGTAATCACACACTCTTAATCCCAACATCACACACTCTAGATTCAGCCACCTCTGAAAAAACCCTATGACCACATGAGGCTTGGAGGGACATCTAGACCTAAACCATAATATAATGTTTTATTGTAACATTTGTGTTTGAATTTGGTACCTAGGATATTAACATATATTAATTATTTTAAACTATTATAAATGTATGTAACATACTCATATATAATATGTGTAACAAAGGAAAAAGAGTAGTTTCCAATCCTAATGACATAGTAGGCTTTTTTTTTTAGGCAATAGTGATGATGCAGGAATTCAGTTTGGAGCTATGTTTTTTACAGCATGAGGCTTCTTGTCTGCCTGTCTATTTACAGGGGATTTAAGATAGTTTAGAGAACAATGACCTCAGAATGTGGAGTCATGTGGAGTGGAGAAATCTTTCAAAGTAATTTGTAGAGCATCACAGGGACTGTGCGTATGATTGTCCCAGCACAGGATCTTCTACCAGGAAGCTGCCTGAAGCACACTCTGCTGGTGGTAATGAATAATGATGAAGAAAATCTCTGTGTTATAAATTTCTTGTGTGTGTGTGTGTGTGTGTGTGTGTGTGTGTTATAAATTTCCAAGACCCAGCCATGCTCTTGATCCAGTCAAGTCCCAGAGTCATTAAAATTCTTGTAGATTTCTCGATAATGGGCTTTTCTTGCATAGCTGTTCATTTTGTATGATAAACTTGTTTCTACCCTTTGTTTGTTAGGGATGGAGCCCATAGAGGTGCCTCTTGAGGAAGATAGTGAACGAGTTCAGATTTGCCAAAGCAAAGTCTGCACAGACAGGTAAGACTCTGAGGTAGGTGACAGTCTTGGCTATAATGGGCATGCTGGCACAGAGGGAGAGGAAAGCACTGCCCTGTCTGATCTGTCCTCTGCCACATTCCTCATCCTCTTGGCGGCACAATCCACTCTAACCACATGGGCTCCTTGGTGTTCTTCTTAACTACCAAGCACACTCCTGAGGCTTTACACTTGCTGTTCCCACTGCCTGGAATGCGCTTCCCCTGTTTGCTACTCTGCAGAGCTCAGTTCTTCCCCTTCACTAGTCTCCCCTCCAGCAGGGCTCTGCCCCAAAGTTCTCTTCTCAGAGGACCCCATGACCACCCCCAGAAGTTGGCCCCTCCCTCTCTGTTTGTCTGGCTTTATTCATATCCTTCCTGTTCATTGTTCCTAGCATATTCTATTTGTTTATTTATTTTCAGCTCTTCCCAGAATGCCTATGTTCTCCCCACAGAGCCTGAAACAGAGCTGGGTATAGAGTATGGGGAAGGAGCACAAAGTAAATCAGGGGGAACAATTTAGAGGCCACTGCAGTAGCTCAGAGGAGCCTCATGGTGAGGGGAGAAACTTAGTTCACATTTTCCAGGACTGGCTGTTGGGTATAGAGTAGCTGAAAAGGGGTAGGATCCAGTGGGAAGGCTGGCTAAACACCTGAGCTGGAAACATAGGTGAGAGGAAATGGAAGCTTGGACCAGGGTCAGAGAGAAAATCAGGGGGCCCCTCATATATATATATATATATATTCCGGAAATACACCACCTAAACAAGTTAATGAGTGGATGAGGGGGTGTCAAAGCCTCCCTCAGGTTTCTAAAGTGGAGCATTCAGATGACAGCCTGCAAGTTATGAACTATAGAGCTGTGCAGTGTTCCCTAACTTGCATTCTTGATGATAAACCATCTGCTAAAATCTAGGAAATGTAGAGTGGGGTTGAACGTTATGGCTTTTCTATTTTATGTTTCGATGGTACATGCTTATCATTCTGTTTACTGAGTACATCGGATATCCGTGTCCCTTGTAATCTAAATCTGATCTGTAGCTGAAAATGTGGAATAGCAAAGTTTACAATCATGGGAAACATGTCCCATCTAATACCAACCAAATTCCCACCAATACCATGGCAGCCGACTATACAGCAGTACCGTAAGAATTTCTGAAAAGGTTTTAACTGAAAAGCTTTAAAGATACGGATTGCCCTTTAGTTATTGCATTGAACTTGGTAGTGGGTAGGGTGTGTTTGGTTGTTGGTGATACTGCATGGTATCAAAGTGGATTATATTTCTATCTCCATTGCTGTGGACCTACACAGTCTTGCCTATCATGACATGATATTTTATACTCAGATACTAGAGCTACATCAAAATTGGGCCTGAGTGATTAGTGCCCCTGGGCAGAGGATCCCAGAAAAGGGTGTGAAGATGCTGGGGAAATGACGGGGCCCATACAGCTGAAGATCACAGGCACTGATCTCCAACCTGAAGGGTGAAGCACTGAGCACATACTGTAACACTTGCACTAATTTAACTTTTTTTTTCTTCGCCAATTTAAACATTAATTACAGCACATTCTCAACATGGGCAATGGATTTGGGGCAACATTTTTGCCACGTTGCTATTACTCACCTGCCAATAGAAGTTTAGTCCTGGAGGGAGATGAGTAGTTTCTCATCATGCTCAGTCCTGCTTGTTCATTTCACTCTGCCGTATCTGGGAGCAGTGCTTTCTTCTGGTTACTAAAGCTGTCCAGATGGTCAGGGCCTAGATGTATTTCTCCTTGGACCCATGGGTACTCAGTATAACAAACATGGACAGGGTGAAGTGTCTCAAAGCACTGGAGAGAGAACTACAAAGAGGAGTCCTGTTTCTTTCCTCTCCCAGAACAGGAAGGCAACTATTTTCCCTAGGAAAAATTAAAGATAAGATAGGTTATCAATAATATTATCTTGTAATTTCAAGATAATAGCAGTTTTGCACCATAAATTCCAGTGACATACATTTTTAAAGATTCTAGAGGATTCCCAAGTTTTAAAACGTTGGGTCAATAAATGCACTTATTCTAGTACCTTGTGGGCAGTGTTCATTTTGCAAACCAAACATCAGCCATATGATTTGGATGTGAAGGAAAATGCTTCAGTCAGGTTTAGTATAAAAAATGAGGACACATTTCAAGTGCTTCTTCATGCAAAATGCCTCTTGGGAAGATCTCAAATTCCAAGCTTCGTGCTTCTTAGAGTCAATAATTAATATAAAAATGATTGTAAGGAAGAATCTCTACAGTGTTTCATCTCGTCCAAAGGCTTCTCACAAGCCACACAGGATAGGGCTTTCATGCCTTGACCTCCCAGCAGCCCCCAAGCCGCCTGCTGCTTCCAGCTGTCTTCTCCCTGGGGACTCAGAGAATATTTCATTTTAATCTGACTTTTTGTGGTGTAGATAATTGTTTTTAAAATACTATATAAAAGTTCACCCTTTTTCTCTATTCTCTTTCCTTTATTCCTTTCTTCCTTCCTTCTTTCCTTCCTCCCTCCCTTCCTTTCCTTCCTCTCTCCTTTCCTTTTTTTCCCCCAGGGTAAATACATATGATTGTGGAGAAAAAATTTCAAGCTGGTTGTCAAAGTTTTTGGGCCGTCCCTGTCATTTAATCAAACAAAGTTCAAACTTGCAACGAAATGCAAAGAAGAAACCAGGAAAAGGTATTATTATATTTGGGATGGGTTCCCAGAGGGCAGGAACCCTGGTTTACTCTGCATACATCAAAAAGAGCCGTGAAATGTCCTCACAGGCTCATGTGCAGAACTCAGGGGCAGTCACCCTTCAGCAGGAAGCTGCCGGGGTGGCCCTGGGTCAGTGAGACCAGTGAGCTCCACAATACCCTATGGAGGGAGGCCAAGGAGAGTGTCATGCCAGCTGCCTTCTTCTGCTCAGGGATTCAGCCCAGTTCTGTGGGCAGAGGAGCACATTCAGTTTTAGTAAATAAAAAATTAATAGCTTCAGTGTCCTCAGCTTAGATCTGGAAAGAAGAAAACCCAGGCTTCTAATTTTTAGCTCTATCACCAAGTAGAGACAAAATCTTGGCAAATCCTAGAATCTCTTGTGTCTCAACTCTGTGGACCTTAACTACTCAGACTTTTAAGAGTTGTGGCTTCTTTTTCCCATCATGAGCCATTGTTAGGATTCAGGGAGATGGTGGGGAAGCTGGGGAGAAGGGATGCCAATATCTTACCTTGTGGCTGTAGGAACCTTTGGAGAATTCTAAACTGGGGAGTTTGATGACATCACTTGTGTCTGAAAGGCACTCCTGGCATGGTAGGGCAGCTGCCTCAGACAGGAGTCTTGGGGAGTAAAGAGGCCAATTAGAAGTGGCTCCAAGTGTCCTAGTGGGAGATCCAGGCCTGGGTGGGGCAAGGTGTTGGGTGCAGAGAAGAAAGCCTGTTACCCACATGGTACAGGAGCAGGGGCTGTCACTTTTGACTATGCCTCAAGCATGCCACAAATGATGCAGAGCTCTCTGGGTCTGCCCTGGACTTCAAACTTTTTTGCATTGATATACCCTGGAAGAATTTTTTAAAACTACATTTCCTCCTTGTGTATTTTTATATTATTATCTAAATTTTAAGAATGTTTTAAACATTTGCATAAGTGTGATTTTCAGCACATTGTAAACATTGTCATACGGGGCTCTTTTCAGTAGAGCCAGTGGAATCTCAACACCACAGCAATCTGACTTTCATGAGTATTCATTTAAAATACATGTATATATGTATATGTATATATATGAATAAACTGTCTTTTAGTCATTAGAAATTTTCTTTCTTTCATTTTCCTTCTTTACCTCATGTTTTTTCTACTTCCTCAACAGAATTTTATCTTAGTGTTATCTATTGAATACTCAAAAGTCTTTCACTGATTGCTCTATTATATCTCTCTGAAACGAAAATGTAAGTTGAAATGTCTAAAAAGTTTTTGAAGCTTGCTGAGATTCTAAGGGTCTGGGTGTCAGGAGACTTCTGGGTTGAGTTCTTAATAGTCCTAAACTGATCAAAGTAATGTAAGTAAATTATATGTTTTGAAAAATAATTATTAAACATAAAGAGCAAAAAACTGTTGAAGATGAATCTCTTACTGAGCCAGGGGGGCTGCCTGCCATTGGTTCCCTAGGGGTGTGTGACTGTCACTTAGGGCCAGCATCACTGTCTTGAGTAATAAAGAGCTGGGGAAGGAAGGAGTTGGTTAACACACTGTCACTCAAACCTTCCAAGGTCCTTGACCAAAGCATAGGGATCTAACATTAAAATGCCTTTAATCATCTCTCACTTGACAACTTAATTAGCTTCTGCAAGTTTTGTGGCTAGTAAAGAATGGCAATCCTTCTGACCTATAGGAGGATCATTCACCCTAGCTTTGGAGACTTTATTTTCTCAGTCCCAGCTCCCGGGTTTTGAATGAGGCTTTTGTCTGCCATGCTGGAGATTTTCATCTCAGCCCTCAGGGGCAGTGTGCCTTAGGAGACCCATGGCCTCCCCTCTGTGAAGTACCAGAAGGGCCTTTGTGGAGGGTGCACCTCCTCTCACTGACAGAGCCCTTTTAGCAAAGAGGACAGATGGAAGAGGACAGCCTGGACATTATTGTGTACTCCAGGGTCCATAGTCCTAGTTTGGAGGTGGCTTACTAGGCACTGGCCCAGTCAACCCTTTTTACCAACAGCTTGAATAATAATAATGAGGGCAGGCCCACAGACAAAGCCAGGCTGCCAGCCATTCTGATGGTCTTTGAAATTTTCTTTCAATAGTTTTATCGTCTTCCTTTCATTAGTTTTAAATCTTCTACCACTTATTTCAGAGTCAGTATCCTTTCCCTAATTAGATTCAGAAGCTTCTCCTGGGCCTGCTGCCCTGTCAGGCTCCTCTCCCTTGTCCTGTCTGGTGGGAAGGGTGGCTCCAGTCCTCCACCAGTCTGTCCTCTTCTAAGAAAGCCGAGTCTCCTTTCGTTGGAACAACTTCACTTCACCATTTTATTATGGCTGTTTTCTCCAGATAATTTCACATTCCTTTTGGGTTTTTGGAAGATTTAAACCATGCTTAGAACTTTATTTTTTTTTGTCAGTGCCCACCCCACCTGGTAGAAATAGGATATGCCTTTTGAAAATGTAAGTCTATGGAAAGGAAACCTCATTAGCATTCCAAAAAAGCAATTCTTAATTCTCCCTTCATTTTTAGATCAGTCTGTTGGCATAACAGCCACCCTTTCCTTGGTGAATGAGGCCCAGTACCTGCTGATAAACACATCGAGCATTCTGGAACTTCATCAGCACTTGAACACCAGGTACGATGTCTTCCGCAGGATTAGCAGACCCATGGAAACACACTCACCCCTGGGAGCAAGGCCTGACACCCATCTGGGGAGGGAGGATCTGAGAGACAGTGAGTCCATACCTTTCATTTACAGATGAGAAACTGAGGCTCAGAAAAAGTCGGCATGTGGTTTTGATCAATTCCCATTCATCTTTCCAGGGTTCTCATCTATCTTCTATGTTAGAGTACTATCACTGTAACAAATACCTGAGATAACCAATTTATAGAGTCTGAGTAGTTTTAGAGGTGTCAGTCCATGTCAGTTGGCCCTGTTGCTTTGGGCCTGTGATAGCACATTGTGGCAGGAGCACAAGACAGAGGAAACCCTATTTATCTCACAGCAGGGCAGGGGAAAACAGAGGAAGAGATTACAGCCACACAATCCCCTTTGGTTGTGAGCACACCTCTAATAACCCAAAGACTGTCCATGAGGCTCCATCTCTTGGTTTCCACCACTTCCCAGTAATACACCCTGGGGACCCAGTTTTTACTCCATGGACCTGTGGGATACACTAAAGATCCAAACTACAGCATCTTCAGTGCTTCTGACACCTTCAAGATTTCCAATGGAGAACCTTTAGCTTTCGTTTACCTATCATTCTGTTTCTTAATACTTGTTTTAATTGGATTATCACCAACATGACCTAATTTCATTGCCTACCTTCCCAGTGTCCCCGCAGACCACTGGTCTACTTCACAGTCATTTTGAGGGTTGAAAAAGAGAAAGTATGAAAGCCTTTCACATAGGATTGCAGGTGTACTTCAGTTGTAAGGTGCACCGTCAGATGGCGCAAGCACCCCTGCCTCTCTCCCTGGCATGGTTCTCTACTGAGGAACCTGACAGTGTCAGCAGGTCAGCTCAGCTCTGGAAAGGGTTTGATTGGGTGAACGCTTTTGCTGTTCTTTAAGGGAAACTGAAATACCAAGGTAGTCAGGCAATTAGAGAAAATAACCCAGCTGTTACACCAGAGCTGTCCTGGGCATGTGTTCCAAATTCTTAATGCACAGACCAGAGAGCTGGGTATACACCTCTAGGAGCACTGGCAGCCAGGCATCCTGGAATTGTCATGTGCAGGCATGGATACTTGAAAATGCACAAATACAGCTTGATGGAAATGGCTGAGAGTCCCTCCTGAGTCTCTCTAAAGATGGGCTGTTGATGGTAATTCTTGTTTATAGTCTTTGGTGAAATCATACAACAGCATTTTCTTGCTGTGGGCCAGCCTGACCTCCTTGGGAATAGAATTATGATGCAGCTGCAGGGTCCCTGATGTTCACTGAGTTTTTCTAGAATGTAGGGACCCTGTTTTCCAAGTACTCAGACTGGGAGACCAGGAGTCTGCAGCTTTCTGGTCTCTGTCCCTCCCCACCACCTACCATGATAAGATTAGGCAATTTTTTTTGGAATCAATATTTATTAGTACACGTTTGTAGTACATAATGATTGCATTCATTATGATGAGTTGGTACATGTACATAACACATCTTATTTTTATTTTTTTTCCCCTGAGGTTCTTCATGTGGAAAGATAGGAGATGGGGACTGGCTTACTGCAGCCCTGATTCTTACCAGGAGGGGCAATATTTCCAACCAGCCGGTTTAGAGCAAGGCTGATGGGCAGGGCAGATAGTCAAAGGCAAGAGGTACAGAGCCTGTGACTGGTACTGTATGTGGAAGGTTCCCTGTGGCCCCTGCTTGGTTTGTCTTTGTGGTTCATTTGCAGATTGAATGGACTGTCATTTGCATGCTAACTACTGTAGCTTTTAAGTCAAGAGACTTTTTTATAAAATACAAAGGAAACATATATAACCCAGAGAATAAATCTGGAATCAATAGATTTGAAGAATGAAGAGTCATTTTTTGTTTGCTTGTTTGTTTTGAGACAGGGTCTCTTCACATAGTTCAGGCTAGCCTTGGACTCACTAAGTAGCCCAAGCTGGCCTCAAACTGTGGCGATCCTCCTGCTTTCACCTCCTGAGTGCTGGGATTACCGACGTGTGTGTCACCATGCCCTGCTTGAGGAATGGGAAGTCTTAACCCCCTCAATTCAGATGAGGAAGCCACAGTCCTCAAGGGTCATGGATGCTGCGTGTGGTTGTGGAGAAGCTAGACTTGGTCCTTGGCTTTTCGTGTGCTTCTTGCTGGAAGGAACTGTAATATCTCTGAGGCAATCCTTCTCTCCTAGCCTGTGGCCTTTCAGTTCTGCCTCCAAGGCAAATTCCACTATGCTCAAGGATCCCTCCAACCCTAAATACACACCAATTCATTAAAAAAAATTTATTGAAGTACATGAAGTACAAGTGAATGAATTTTTAGAAATATGCACCCATATAACCAGATCAAATAGAGAACATACCCAGGAACCTCCCTTATACTGCTTTTAGGTCAATTCTACTGAAGGGTTGACCCCTATTTCAACTTCCTTCAGTGGAGGTAATTTTACTTGCTCTTGGACTTAATACAACAGGGTCATACAGAATGTGCTTTTTTGTTAGGGAAGTTTTAAGATCTATTTTTAATGCATTCCTGTGTGGGCATGCATCGAGGCTTTATGACAATAGAAATTTAAACAAGGGTGTTAAAAATAGTAAATGCTGGCCATATCTGCAAATAGGATGGAAGTTAGGAATATTATCCTCCGTGTTTCTTCATGATGTTTCAATATCCAAAAGAATGTTTGGTCTTGGTGCTTTGTATGCCATTGGTAATTCAGCTCTGTTCTGTCGCACATTGTAGAACTTATTTTCTCAGAAGTTAGTTTACTTTGGTCCATTTATCTGGTTTCTAAGGGCCTTCATTTCTTCAGCGTACACGTATTTACCCTTTTTCTGGTTCTTGTGAGCATCTACCTGGAAGTGAGATCATATCTGGAATGGGGGGCATTGATATGTCTTTTACAGGTGAGTGAGTGTCTCAGCCTTCCAGTTGTGGTGTAAGTTTGTTCTGACCACTTGGACATCAGGCCAGAGTAGAGTTGGTAAAGTCAGGTATTGCGTGGCAGGCATGTTGGATTATTACTGCAACAGCACAATTA
This sequence comes from Dasyprocta punctata, assembly GCA_004363535.1. NCBI lineage: Eukaryota > Metazoa > Chordata > Mammalia > Rodentia > Dasyproctidae > Dasyprocta > Dasyprocta punctata. The sequence continues at coordinate 30,302 of RJWM01016629.1, forward strand.
TCTGTCACATTCCATCCGCTTAGTCATTTTGATATGTCTAAAACAGTGATGAGAATGGAAAGGAGGAATTATTCCCAATGAAAGATCTCATCTCACGTTTCCGGGCCAATATCATTATGAATGGAGCAAGAGCATTCGAAGAAGAGAAATGGGATGAGGTCTCAATTGGTCCCTTGCATTTCCAGGTAAGTTCTGGGAAGTTCTATTATCCTTTCTCCAGGGTTATCAGTGACAGTTGACCTCAACCCCAGACGTGGATGATAACAGGTGAGCATCCCTCCCTGTCTTTGTCTCTTACCCACAAACTCTCAGCAAGAGGGGATGTGACCTCAGCGTTCTGGGACACCTTTTGGGATCATCCATCTCTTACTCCCCGTGAGTGTGACAGTGGAAGTTTGCACAGTGACTGCGCCCCATATCTCCATCAGACAGCTGGTGCCCCCTCTACACTTGTATCTACAGCATGTCTAGGCTTGAATTTGCTTTCTCAGAATGCTTTGTGTCTATGAAATCTCATCACCCTGAATCTTGCTGGACTTTCTAACCACATGGCACTTGTGCAGGGAGACTCAGAAACCCCGCAGTCCCTTGATGCCTGTGGCCACCCTGTCTCCTCCATGTGCTCTACCCTCTGCCCTCTCTGGAGCTGGGGTGGAGATTACAGTCATAGGCAAGGCCACTGATGTCATCTCTGCCCAGGCTTTAGTCTGCAGAACCTTTGCTTGGGCTTCAAAGATGTGAGAAGGGGAGGAAAAGTGTTAGGCTATTGTCTGTATTCCTCACACAGCTGACAAGGCCCTGTGAGATCAGCCCCTATCAACTTTTCCCAGCCCATCATCCTTTCTGCTCTGTGCCTCTGACGCTGACCTTGTCTCCATCCCCTAAACATGCCAGCTTTCCTGCCTCAGCATCTTTGCCCTTGTGGTCCCTTCAGCTGGCACATCACTCCAGAGTGTCGCTGCAGGGATCACCTCCTTGGGAGCATGGCTTGGCCCAGTGCACCCACATTCTTCACAGTGTCTCCTTGTCCTCCAGAACACACAGGGTGGGGCCTGAGTCTGTTTTGTTCCTTGCTGTACATCTGGGCTTAGTACAGCTCTGGCTGAGTTAGTGCCTACTAAGTAACTGTTGAGAGAATGAATGGACAGCAATGCAAGGAATAGCTGGGGGCAGAAGGATGGCTCATTTATAGAGAATTTGGACAGTTCTTCAGTGGGATTGACATTATTTTAATCCTAGTGGTGTATTAGCCAGTGGTGTGAACTGGATATAATGGGGCTGGCTACCTTGTGTTCACGCTGTGCTTTCAGAGCAATCATCTTTTCAGCATTCAGAAAAACAATAAACAATATTTCAAATCATTATCAAGGAATTTCAGGTCTGGGGTGTGTGTGTGTGCGTGTGTATATGTGTGTGTGTGTGTGTGTGTGTGTATTAAATAGCAAGATACAGCAGGTCTCAGTGATTTTTTTAAATTTAACTCTCCGAACTTCTTATCTTGGTAGCTCTCCCCTCTCCCCGAAAAATGATCTTTTATCTCCCAGATTCTCTCTCATAAACCTTTCTCAGGCTCCAGCCTTCCTGTCATCTCTCCTAATTCCTCCATCCAGACTTCTTGTCTCCATTCATTTCCATCATTGTCTCTGCTATGTTTTATAAACACCTGCTCATGCATATTCTGTCTGGCACAAAGTAGGCAATGAATATACTTTTTTGGGTAAGTTGGGAGATGGGGAGAGGATGAGAGGAAGAAAAGAAAGAGAGAAGAAGGGAAAGAGAACTAAATGAAACTGGGATCACTCTCAAAACTTATTTGGCAATAGCAGCACTGGTGCTTCTCCAGGTACCTGGGGTCATAAATAGAAAAAAAAAGACTCATTAAGGAATCTTTCTGAGATGATATCTAGCATGCTTTCCTTTCTTTAATCATTGTTTTTAATAAATAACAGTGAATACATACATAAAATATGTATGCCCTTTGGCTCAATAATTTTACTTTAGAAATAATAAAAAGTATTTATACAAATTTGCAAAAATATATTACTGGATTATTTATTGCAATGTTATTATAATTGTGAAAAATTAAGGAACATTCTAAATATCCATTATAGGGAGGCTGGTTAAATAAATAATGCTATATCCATATGATATAGTCCTGGGTATATTATTAGCTAGTGTAAGATACAGTTAATGCCATGCCTTTCAAAATGTAAGTGTTCAGGGCCGGGTGTGGTGGTGCATGCCTTTAATCCCAGCACTCAGGAGGCTGAGGTAGGAGAAGCGTTGTGAGTTCGAGGCTGATTTGGGCTACAACGCAAGTGCAAGGCCGGCCTGAGCTACACAGTGTGACCCTGCCTCAAAAAACTAGGGCTGGGAGTTTAGCTCAGTGGCTTAAGTGCCTGACTGGTAGGTGTGAGGTTGTGAGTTTGATCCCTGGTGCCACAAAAAAAAAAAAAAAAAAAAAAAAAAGTAAGTGTTCAAAAGATGTTTGTTGATAACAGTGCTAGAGCTGCTACAGAGAGAATGGCACCTATCTTGGGGGGAGGGGCAACTTAGCAAGACCATTTTTGTTTTTCAGTTTTTATTTCTTATTAGCACATAACGATTATGTTTCTCATGGGGAACGGGTTCATGTGTGTAACACACTTCAATTCTTCTTTTATTCCCTTTCCTTTGTTCCCTCTCTCTTCCCTCCATCTCTTGGTCCCTTTCCCATTTGCGAAAAGATCTGTCTCCCTATTTCCTATTATCTTCATTTATTTTGCTCCCTATTTATATTTTGAGTTTCCTGTGTAAGAGAAACCATGTGATGTATCGGGCTGTGTGCCTGACTTATTTCACTTAACAGTATAGTCTCAAGGCGCATCTGCATCCTTTTTCCTTCAAATGACTCGTTTGTCTTTTATGGCAGAGTAGTACTCCATTGTGTATAAACACCACATTTTCTTTATCCTACATCTGTTGGTGGACCTAGAGGCAGCTTCCAAGACTTAGCTAATATGAATTGTGCCGCCGTTATAAACATGGATGTGCCATGTCACTGTAGTGTGATGGCACCTTTCTTTTAAAGAGCAATTTTTACTGAATATTATCCAGTCGGTCTTTTAATCTCACTTGGGGAGATTGAGCCTGAAAAAAAATCCAAATAAGCAAGAGAAGTAAGTGAATTCAGACCTTGACTGCACAACTATTGATAACAGCAAAGCGTTATAAACTATGTGGCTTCAAAGGAGAAGAGCTAAGTACATCCCGGCATGAGAATTCCAGGGCACCCATGATGAAAATTGCAAACTGTGTGGGTGAGGCAGCTAATCATGCACCGTCATGGGAGGTAGCCCTTTGTTTTGTGGAGTACTCGAGAGAGATCCTGTGGCCTTTCAGGTGTCAGTACACGCTCACACGGGCACAGATTTCAGCTGTGGCAGCTCCACGCCACTGCATAGAACACTCACAGCCCCTCAGCCACACTGGTATCTGAGGACAGGAGGAGATACCACTGCCTAGGCTTTTCTCTTCTAATTTTTCATGCTTCTGTATTCCTTGACCTCCTTCGCAGTGAGTACATATACTAGAAAACAAATATCTAAACTAAACAACAGATAAGAGTGCCAAAAAATACAAAAACAAAAACAAAACCCTTAAGAAGAACAACATTCTAAGAAAATCGTGTCCTTTCTATTGGTGTTTGGAAAGTGTCTGGAAAAATGCCCCTTTTGTCAGTTTGCAAAAATGTTTTGAGGGAGCCTTCTAAACAAACTGTCAGGCCACCTACCTATGGTGTTGCCTGTCAGTGGCAAGGGGAGGCTGGACCTGGGGCTGGCGTGTGCTTGCTGGCTTCCCGCGTCCCTTCTGTGGCACCGGGCCCAGGGTATCCGCCATTTTCCAGGTGAACAGTGAGAGTTTCCACTTTGGGGCGTGACTGAATACCAGGCCTGGGCTTGGCATCCCAGAAATAGTGTCTGGAATTCTTATTAAACCAGCTAGGCTGCTGGATGAGGAAATGAGGCTTGAAGAGGTCACAGGTCTGCCAGGTGTCACAGACGAGTCCTGGGCAGAGTTCCATTACAGCATATGCCGGCTGCTCGCATGGCCTAGACATCTTGACTTTGATGCCACAGAGAGATTATGTTTTCACTGTTTTAGTGGCCAGAATATGAGTGACAGGAACAGACCAAGGGACATCAAGATTAGTGTTTCTAATTTCAGTGCATAGTTTGTATTTGTCCATTGGTGAGCAAATGAGTGAGGGGAAGATGTTTATAAAAAAACCAGTTGCTGGATGTGCTGTGCCTATGGCTCTGTCTTGGTTACTTTTCTCTCATTTCTGGGACAAAATACCCAACACTCAAAATGAAGGAAGGAAAGGTTTTTTTTTAGCTTACAATTCTTGGAGGTTTCAGTCCATAATCAGCTGGCTGCAAGGCAGGGTGGCATGGCACTTGGGCAACACTCCAAGGCAGCCTCCAGAACCAAAAGGGGAAAGAGCAAGCCTCTTTTCCTCCCTTATATTGTACACAGGCCACCTCCACCCTCTCCAGGGTGGGTGTAGCACTCACAAAACCTCTGTGCCCTCCTCTTGCACAGAATGAGGATATTTACAAAGTAAGGATCCTGGCTCCCTGCTGAATCTCTCAGTTAAACTTCTAAACTTCTCAAATTGACATAATACGTCAACCATAACAGACTCCCAGCTACTTGGGAGGTTGAGGCAGAAGAGTCACTTGAGCTCGGGAGTTTAAGGCCAGCCTGGGCAGCCTGACAAAAAAAATATACCTTTGTATCTTCTGTATGTGCAGTAAAATAATTATCTTCTTACTGCTATAAGTTTTCTTTTTCATTTTAACATTTATGAGGGATATTCTTGTTATAAAGGCAATAAAATCTCATGAAAAATTACAAAGTTTTAGAAGTTCCACCATCTAATATGACCAGTGTTAAATAGTTGAATATTTTATGTGTTGTGTTGCGTGAGTGTGTGTGTGTGGTCTATCTATTGATCTATGCTTTAAAAATATACACTAATAAAAATTGTACTTTCTGCTCACTTTAATTTTAAAAGTCAATATTTCTTAATTTTATTTACAGGTCTTTATAGATTTTTTTTAATTGCCTGGATGATATATATCATACAGATGTAGCATGATTTGCTAAACCATTCTTTTCTACTATGTAATGTCTAAGACGTTGCCAAGCTTTCCAAAGCTTTCCTTACTGCCGACAGTGAAAGGACAAATCCTCATGCATGACTCGGTTGGTACTGCTGGTTCGTTTCTTAGATTCAATACCTAGAAGTGACGTTGCCAGTCAAAGGACCTGGGCCTGTGAAGGCTCTTTCGATGGCTTTCTTGTCATGGCCAAGTACTGGCTCACAGGAAGTTTCTTGTCTCCCCATTTGACCTTTCCATCATTGAGTAACTTCCTTTCTCAGAGTTCCCTGGGAGCAGTCAAGATGCTCTTTTCTTTTTCTATGCAGCCCTCAAGCAGCGACTTGTCAGCTGATAAACCATGCAGCTAATACCCGCCTCGCAGGGGCCGCTTATTGGCTTTCTCTAGTTTTCTGTGTGAGTCCTCCCCACAAAATGCTAAGGTTTGCTCCTTTTTGTGGCAGGTTCTGGGGCCTTGTCACAGATGCCAGATGATTTGCATCAACCAGCAGACTGGGCAACTAAACCAGGACGTTTTCCAAAAACTTTCTGAGAGTCGCGCAAGAAAGGTAAGTATGATTGCAAAACCAGACACCCTGTTTTAAGATCTGGGCGTGTGGACCGGGCGTGGTGGCGCACGCCTTTAATCCCAGCACTCGGGAGGCTGAGGTAGGCGGAGCGTTGTGAGTTCGAGGCCGGCTTGGGCTACAATGCGAGCGCAAGGCAGGCCTGAGCTACATAGTGCGACCCTGCCTCAAAAAACCAGGGCCGGGAGTTAGGCTCAGTGGCTTAAGCGCCTGCCCCGGCAGGCGCGAGGCTGTGAGTTCAATTCCCGGGGCCGCAAAAAAAAAAAAAAAAAAAAAAAAAAAAAAAAGATCTGGGTGTGTTATCAACAGCAGAACTTCTTTAATAACAGTGTTGCTTTAGCAGTGGGGAATTTGCTGCACTTTCCAAAGCCACTGGTGCCACCATTTAAGGTCCGATCTTGTCCATGGCTCCATCTTACTTTCCTTTCCATTCAGTTTCTCCTGTTATGAGAGGGAGACCAATGTTGGTTTTATCACATGGTTTTTATGCTCTCAAATCTTGCTGAAGATATAAGGAGTCCTGGGATTGGTATCATAGGTCTGTAATCCCAGCACTTGGGAGGCTGAGGCAGGAAGATTGTTATGAGTTCGAGGCCAGCCTGGGCTACAAAGTGAGTTCAAGGCCAGCCTGAGATGCAAAACAAAACATATTGAGTATAAAAAATAAAGTAATTTTGTTGTCTTGTTCATTATTTTCTTCACTGCCAAGATCTCATAAGAGTAAAATGGCTCACTGTGATAGAGTAGCTGTCTAAAAAAATTCCCTTAATTTCATTATACTAAGCCTGTCAGTTTATCTACTCAAAGGTTAAAGTAGCTAAATGTTATCATGGATTCCAGATTATAAATACTGAATATTTACACTGATTGTTTAGAAACAATTTTTGCATTTTCTGTTAGGACTTTTTGTTTATGAAGAATTTTTTTTTTCTTTTTGGCACCAGGGATCGAACTCACAACCTTGCGCCTGCCAGGCAGGCACTTAGGCCACTGAGCTAAATCCCCGACCCTACTTTTTGAGACAGAGTCTCACTATGCAGTTTCAGCTGGCCTTGAACTCACTTTGTAGCCCAGGCTGGTCTCGAACTCACAATGATCCTCTTGTCTCAGCCTCCTGAATTCTGGAAGTACAAGTGTGGGCCACCACGCCTGGCTGTTTATGAAGAATTGCAGGAAACGACATAAGCAGTTAGGCTGCATTCAAAATTTCTCAAAAACCAATCATAAATTGGCCAGTTAATTCATGGTCAAATGTTCTCCACCAGTGTTTGTGTTTCTTCAAGAGTAGGTTTCAGAGCTAGGGATACAGCTCAGGGGTAGAGTTCTTGCTTAGCATGCATGAGGCCCTGAATTCAATTACTAGCACTGAAAAAAAGAAATAGGGCTTCATTCACAGTATTTGATTTACACAAGTCTCCTTATAGATATGGGATACATGTGGTCTGCAGAGGTATTGTACTTCAGTGCTACAGCAACATATCTGCCTGGTCGCTGCAGGCCACATCGACAGGGCTGAGGGGACCTTGAGCCCCATGCAGGTTGCCTAGTGAAGGAATGGTGGACACAGTTACCAGGAGGCACAGAAGTGCCATTTCTCTGCATCATTTTAATTCTTATGGGAACAAATCTTTTATTTTTAAATTTTTGAACCCTGTGCACTCTTCATCTACATGGGCACAGATCCTAAGAAATTACCTTAGCCCCAGCTTGGGACCTGGGACACAGGGCATCTGAAGATGTTTCATAGGGACTAACAGATATGGATCTGTGTCACATCCTTGCAGGGGTTCTTGATGGTCCTCTTGCATTGATGCAGGCCTTGAGCAGACTTCACAATTTTTCATTTTAGACCTTCTACTTTTATTCTGGAGAATACGGAGACTCTGACTTAGCCATTCTCAAGGAAGGTGCAGGATTTTTCCATTATCTTCCTCAGCTGGCTTTTACATTAGGGAACAGAGAAAAAATGAGATTAGCGGTGATCAGAGGCTAAGGACAGGAAGAAGTTCTCCTGCACGAAGCTCGGGGTCTATGAGAGAGAGGTGAAAAGAATGAGCCCAGCAGGAAAGAGGTGTGGGGCCACTCTAGGGAACGCGAACCTCAGAGAGAGGCTCTTTAGATCTTGAAATTAGGATTCTCCTGACCATTGCATTCTACTGTGTAACAGATAGGACCTTGCGAGTAACTTAAGCCCTCGTAACTCACATGCTCCATGCATGATTTTAAGAATCTGACTTTAATTTAGATGTCATTATTATTATTATTATTTTTTTTTTTTTTTTTTTTTTTTGCGGCACCAAGGATTGAACTCACAACCTTGTGCCTGTCAGACAGGTGCTTAAGTCACTGAGCCAAACTCCTGGCCCTTAGATGTCATTATTATTTACAAAATTATTTTAACCACCAAAATAATCTTGCCTTTCTGGTTGTTGCTGTTGTTTTGTGCACAGGTGTACTTTGGCGTGTACCTGATGCATACCTCTTGGGATTCATCTTCTCCGTGTTTCCTGTCTGTGGGATCTCAAGTGGTCCCTGTGCTGAAAGAAAATGTAGGACACCATGATTGACCTCCTCCTGAGAAATACCAGGATCTTGTCTCCTAAAATATTTTTTTTTCCAGAATGCATTAAAGTTTCTCTTTTCTGATGATTTCTACTGTTAAAAAGATCTGAATACGTTCAGTAGAATTTGGTCTTGGAAGCAGGGCAGTTCTTTTCCTTTGGAAATGGAGCACGCTCTCCTCTGGTTCTTCTGACTTCTCACTCAGGTTTGCACTGGCCATGCCAGAGGAGCAATTCCAAGGCCTCAGGATTCAATGCTGTGTTCACACCCAGCAAGGCTCCCATATGAATTTGAATTATGATCAGTTGTGTTCAGATGAGATTTTGTGTGTGTGTGAGGTGGAGTCTCACTGTGTCGGAGTCTGGCCTTGAAATCCTGGGCTTAAGTGAGTCCCTTGCTGTAACATCTCTAGTAGCTGTGACTATGGGGACACATCAGCTTCAGATGAAATTTTGAATGAAGCTCACTGGGACTGTTTAACCAAATACAGGTTTTTATTTGACCATTTTTTTCAAATCCTTAGGATCTTTCCAGCCCCTTTGTGCTGAGGGTGTTTGTGCCCACTGATTTTTTTTTTTAAGACAGGGTCTCTCTATGTAGCTTAGAATGGTCTTGAAGTCACTATGTAGTGCAGGGTGGCCTCAGATTCCTGGTGAACCTCCTGCCTCAGCCTCCTGAGTGCTGGGATTATAGGCATGGGCCACCGCAAGTGCCCAGTGATCCTGATGATATGAGAAGGTGTTGTTCTCTTCCAGTGTACTTGGTTGGGATGGGTTTGTTCTCAGGGACCTGGACTCATGACTGTATTCCTTGAGGGGCATTCCACCTGTATATTTATATTCTGAACAAAGGCACAAGCCAGCAAACTCCTCCTCTTACTTCCTGTCTTTGACCCTTTCTGAGTTGGCACACTAAGGTCTGCTCACAAGCCTGAAATCACACTCAGTACCAGCTGACACAGGCAGTTGTCCTCCCCTCCACAAGCCCGCTGAATGTTGCTGACCAATTGCCCAAGTGCCCCTACATTCCAGTCCAGAGAGGAGCCCTGGAATTCATGGGGTCCTGTCCTCACCACCTCTGACCAGGGCTCCTGAAGTTGAATATGTTCAGTGCTGGAAAGCTCACTGTCCAATGAAGTGCTCCATCCCATGGAGTTTCTAGAATGTTTCTAGCGTGGATCTGCCTCCTGTGACTCCCAGCGCTGTCAACAGGAGAAATGAAGAGGGAGCATGTCCACGCTGCCAGTGTCCTAAAGTGTGTTGTCTATGTGTGGACCCAGTACCTTCTGCACCTGCAACCTGGATTATCTGTTGCTCTTTCCCAGGCTCCTGCCCACCACTGCCCACAGCACTATGCTGTCCCTGCTGCTTGGTCTTTTCGCATACCAGGCTCAAGCTTCCCAACTCATCTGCTCAGAGCTCATGGGATTCAGAGTCAGTCTGTTGCATCTTCTCATCTGTGGGACTTCATGTTGCTCCTGGCACTCTGTGGGATGAATATGCACTGTTCTCCAGGATTGTTGAGAGGAGCCTTGGCCTTGCACTCTCATTTGGTGGGAAGAATTAAGTGAAAGAAGTACGCCTGCAATTCAGTGGTTCCTGAGTTCAGTGAAAGAGGAGACAAATATACACTGCAGCAAGGTCCGAGACCTTGTGTTGAGAGGTACAGCCCACTGAATGTGATGGAAGCCACGTCAGAAAGCATGTTCTGCACAAGTGTGACTGCCTGCATCATCAGCATATTGTCAAGTACCAAAGACTAGAAGAACATTTTGTATATTTCCACACCTCTGTCACCTTTTTGTAGTATGACTTGTACTTGTATGACTGATTTCAGACACTTTGATGTAAACTCTCTCCTTCAAAGTACAGTTGTGTAATTATCTACTCATAATTATTGATTTCATATCAATCTGTCTCTACTTAGCTGTAGGCTCTTTGAGATCAGGACTTGTTCCTGTTTGGGTCAACAGTATCTCCACTGTGTTGGCAGGTAATAGGTGCTCAATAAAATTTGTTGAATGTAGAAAGCTGGCCAACTTATTTATTTATTTATTTAAGAGAAAAAAGACACAGAAAAGAAAAACAAAAAGCAAAGGAAGTAAACAAACAACAATAGATCCAATACAATAACAGTATAGGTTTACACAAACAAGATGATAGGAATTTGACAATGGTTGTAATATTGCATATTGTTACCTTCAAAAGGATTGCTTAGATTAACAGATATGGACATGTAAAATTGATCTAATCATATGTGTATTAACTTTTCCTTTCCAATAACTAATACATTTAGTAGTATAGTCATTTTAGCTATCTTATGTGTATATATATATATATATATATATATATACACACACAGACAAATTTATGTCTTTTTCCTTTTCCCTTCCTTCTTTCCTCCTTTTCCCTATCCCAATTACTTTTCCTCTTTGAGCAGTTTCTTACCCTTACACAGTATTTATTGTAGATTTTGGGTCGTATATACTTTTTCAGTTTCTTACACTAGGGGGCCAATACGGTATTTACACATGTGAATTTGATTTATTTCACTTATGAGTATGGTCTCAAGTTGCATCCATTTACTTACAAAAGTCTTGGTGCAATCTTTCTTGATAGCTGAGTAGTACTCCATTGTATAAAAATACCACATCTTTTTTATCCATTCCTTGATTGATGGGCACTTGGGTTGTTTCCAAGATCTGGCTATTACAAATTGTGTTGCTATAAACATGGGTGCGCAAATATCACTGTGGTATGATGTTTTCAGTTCTTCTGGGAAAATGCCCAGAAGCAGGATAGCCGGGACAAATGGAATCTCTAGTCCTAGATTTTTGAGGAATCTCTATACTGATTTCCACAGTGGTTGCACCAGCCTACACTCCCACCAACAGTGAAGAAGAGTTCCTTTTTGCCCACAGCCCCTCCAGCATTTGCTATTGGTTGATTTCTTGATCTTGGTCATTCTTTCTGGGGTCAGAGGAAATCTCAGTGTTGTTTTAATTTGCATTTCACAAATGACCATTGATATTGAACATTATTTCATATATTTATTTGCCATTTGTATTTTTTCATCTGAGAAGTGTACATTTATCTCAGATGCCTATTTTTGGATTGGGTCCTTGAATTTTGGGGGCCTGAATTTTTAAAATTGTTTATATATTCTAGATAGAAGTCCTTTGTCTGAGGGACAGTTGGCTTAGGTATTTTCCCAATTCGTGTGTTTCCTTTTCACTCTGTTGGAGATTTCCTCTGACGTGCAAAAGCTTTTTAATAAGACAAGATCCCCAGTCGTTGATTCTGGGGAGTATTTCCTGTGCAGTTTGATTTTTGTTCATGAATTCTCTGCTTACTCCTGTGTTGTCAAGATTTTTACCTACTTTGTCTTCCAGCAGATTTAGTGTCTCTGTTTTAATATTTAGATCTTTGATCCATTTTGACTTTAGTTTAGTGCATGGTAATAGACATGGATCTAGTTTTAGGTTTTGGCATGAGGAAAGCCAGTTTTTTTCAGCACCATTTATTAAAGAGGGTATCATTCTTCCAGTGTACATGTTTGATCCCCTTGTCAAAGATGAAGTGACTGAGTGTGTTTGTAGTTGTGGCTGTGTCTTCTAATCTATTCCATTGATCTTCAGGTCTGTTTTGATTCCAGTACCATGCTGCTTTTATCACAGTAGCTTTCAGTCAGGGATTGTGATGCCTCCTGCCTTGCCTTTGTTGCCCAGAATTGCCTGTGCTATTCCAGGTCTCTTCTGGTTCCAGATGAATTTTAGGGATGATTTCTCTAGCTCTGTGAGGTATACAAGTGGTATTTTGATTGGAATTACATTAAATCTGTATAACAATTTTGGGAGAATGGCCATTTGCACAATGTTTTTTCTTCCTATCCATGAACAGGGTATATCTCTCCATTTTCTGAAATTCTCTTCAGTTTCCTTTTTCAGAGTAATGTAACTTTCACTGTATAGATCTTTTACTTCTTTTGTTAGATTAATTCCTAAGTATTTCATTTTTTTGGATGCTGTAGTGAAGGATATAGTTTCCCTTATTTCTCTCTCAGTGACTTTATTGTTTGTGTACAAGAATGCTATTGATTTTTGAGTGTTGACCTTGTATCCAGCTGCATTACTGAATTTGGTTATTATGTCCAGAAGTCTTTCAATGGATTTTTGGGGGTCTTCTATGTAGAATATCATGTCATCTGCAAATAATGATAGTTTAACTTCTTCCTTTCCTATCCTTGTTCTTTTTCTTTCTCTCTCTTGTCTAATTGCTCTGGCTAATGTTTCCAGAACTATATTGAATAGGAGTGGTGATAATGGACATCCTTGTCTTGTTCCTGATTTTTTTTTGTTTTGTATTTTTTAATAAAGTTTGTAATCCAATGGACACACAAGACAAAACTGTGCTGAGAAAAACAGTTTCATAAATTAATAAGTGTTAGGAAGTTTGGAGAGGTCTGGGTCACAGGAAGGGGGTTGGCCAGTCTGTCTGTACAGGTGCTGTGTGACCCTTCCACACCGCGGGAGCAGCACCCGTGCTGTCATGAAGCGCACTTATACAAATGAGTGACGATACAAAGTCTGAGTATGAAAATAAGATTTTCTCTGAAAACACATTTCTGGCACAGATTAAAAAAAATGTATGTTGGGGAAATTTAATTTTAAGTCAGTATTATATATATTTATATATATTATATATTTATATATACACATCCCAAGTTCTGCATATCCCACTGAGAGGACATCGTGTATTTGCTCCTGTTCCACTGTAAACTGTACATCCTTGTGAGTCAGAGGTGCTGGCAGCAGGAGTTAAAGGTGACACATCCAATGAGCAAGGGAAGAGGAGGTGGGGCAAAAACACCCAATGAAATGTTCCTTGACCCCAAGATTTCAGCAGAAGTTCTGAGTCCCGCATTAGCGTCTGTGACGTGTTCACACACACCAAGACGTCTGTCAGAGTGTCATAGCCTGTCTTCACTGTGCAAAAGTCCAAGTCACTAATTTAGTGCAAAGGCAGTCCTGTTTTCTTGTTTCTTAAAAACAAAAACAAATTCCACTGCCCTATTCCTTTTCTCCCAAAAGGGAGAGAAACCCAGCCCCAAGATGTCTGTGAGTCCCTCAGTCGGTGGCATGTCCTGGGTAAGAGTGTCGTGTAAACATACAAGGCAGCAGCACCGCCACCCAGGGAGGTCTGACCCTGGGCGCTGGGCGGGCGCAGAGGCCAGCGTCTGGCAGTGGGGTCTGTCCCCTCTGCAGCTGCTCCTCCGCCTGCCTGGATAGTCTGGTGTTTGTTTTTTTTCCACTGGCAGAACCTGGGGGAAAATGCCCTGAGGTGGTGATAGTCCAGTGGCTCACACAGAGGCAATGACAATCATGAGGTGGGGAGAGATGTTGGAGACACTGGCAAGAAGGTCACCTGTCCCGCCTGGCCCTTGTTCCTGATTTTAGATTGAAAGTTTTCAGTTTTTGTCCATTTAGTAAGATGTTGGCTGTTGGTTTATGATATATGGCTTTTATCAGGTTGAGGTAGAGACCATCTATTCTGACTTTCTGTAGGGTTTTTATCATGAGTGACTGTTGGATTTTGTTGAAAGCTTTTCCTGCATCTAGTGAGATGATCAAGTGATTCTTGTCCTTGGCTCTGTTGATATGGTGTATTACATGTATTGATTTCTGAATGTTGAACCATCCCTGCATTCCTGGGATGAATCCCACTTGATTGTGGTGTATAATCTTTCTGATAACTTGCTGTATTCTATTTGCCAGAATTTTATTGAGGATTTTTGCATCTATGTTCATGAGGGAGATTGGCCTGTAATTTTCTTTTTTGATTGGGTCTTTCTCTGGTTTTGGTATTAGGGTAATACTTGTTTCCAGGAATGAGTTAGGGAGACTTGCTTCCCTTTAAATTTCACTGAAGAGTTTGAGGAGTGTTGGCATTAAGTCTTCCCTGAATTTCTTATAGAATTCAGCAGTGAATCCATCAGGGCCCGGGCTTTTCTTTGTTGGTAGGGTCTTAATTACATTTTCAATTTCATTAGCTGAAATTGGGTTATTTAGCAGCTTTACGTCTTCTTGATTCAGGTTTGGTAGTTCATAGGTTTCTAGGAATCTGTCCATCTCTTCTGTGTTATCAAATCTATGTGAGTAAAGGTTTTTGAAGTAGGTGTTGATGATCTTCTGTATTTCCACCGGGTCTGTAGTGATTTCACCCTTTTCATTTCTTATTGCATGGATCTGAGTTTTTTCTTTCCTCTTCTTGATAAGGTTGGCTAGGGGTTTATCAATTTTATTTACTCTTTCAAAGAACCAACTCTTCA
>RJWM01016630.1:0-44940 GCA_004363535.1 Dasyprocta punctata
TGACTAGTGGCACAGGACAATTCTGTCAGAAGTTTTTTTTACTCCAAACCCATCTTCTTCCCTCAAGGGAAAATGGTGTCACAGAATCCATATAAACCATAGAGTCTAGGCAACAGTTATGGAAAGACCCAGAAATAAGAAAAAAATGGAAAGAGATAGATCTGCCTGTGGCTCTTTAAAATTATTACTAAGTGCATAAAAACATGAAAATTGTATGTATACTGATGTACCATGTAAGGTGTCAATATATGTATCCATTTTGCAATGTTTAAATCAGGTGAAATATGTACGTCTCCTCGAATATTTCTCATTTCCTTATAGTGAAAACATTCAAAATTCTTTCTTCTGGCTTTTTGAGGTTATGTAACACATGGCCGTTATTTTATCACCCTACTGTGTGATAGAACACTAGAACGTCTTCCTCCTATGTGTCACTTGGCACCCAGGGACTCCTGTGCTTTTCCCGTGTCCTGCCTACCCAGAGTCCTCCTAGGAAGAGAAGCAAGGCGTAACTGAAATAGGAAGTTTCTCGGGCTCAGAATTAGGGCTCAGATCATGTCTTTCTCTTCAGCTTCTCGTCAAGAGCACTCTTACAACTTCAAAATGAAAGGATCCCCATAGATTCCCACTATTTTGTTTTCAGTCTAAAGTAACTGCCAATCATCAGAGACCCAACTTTTCCACTTTCCTAAGAACGTTGTTCCTCTGTGGATCCTTCGAGTGGCAGCAGAATGGCCCATGTCACCCTCATATCCAGAAATGCCCAGCACATGTTCACACCCAACACCTCCAAAAGGGTTCTGTAACATCTGTAAAGTGACAGGAGCAGTTTCTCAGTGATGACCCTGCAGCTGTTGGCAAGGAGGAGAAATTTCAACTGAAGACACAATCTGATGTGTCTTTAGTTGAAACTGAAAATGGAGTAAAGATTGAATCCATCTTGGCTGGCCAGCTGTCTGACTTTATAATGTTACCATTTGGTTTCCCATAGACCCACTAGAATTCAAGTGCTTTCTTTTATTCTTTTCCCCTCGCTGCACCCTTGCACCCTATACTCCCTACTGCACTTAGTCAACAACAAAGGCAAAACACTCCAAAACATTCTAGGTGTGGTACAACCTTCAACACTAGAGATAATTCTATTTTTAAGGCCTTCGCCTCCCTTAGATAGACTTGAACAACCACAAAGAACAAGAGTGACTGTGGTTTTATTCATTTTGCATCCTCGATACCTGCACATAGTAGGTGTTCAGTGGTCATGTGATAGATAAATGAATGCTTGCTGCATATGCTGTTTACATTTCTGCCTGCCTATTCTTGCTTTGTTTCCATCCCCTATCATTTGTCTCTCTCTCTTCTCCATTCTTAAGTATGAGAGTTTGTTTCCTCGATAGGTCGGCAGTCTTAGTCATTCTACAAATGCTTAGGTAGATTAACATTCTTCTAATTAGTACATTCAACGCTATGTCCAGACTCTCGAGTGATATGCTCATTAAAATGATAAATACCTCACTAAAGTTTGCAGGGATGCTTCTCTCACTGGTTCAGAGCGAAGTTTTACATGTTAAACACGAATCAGTGTGAATCAGTGGGAACTGAAGAAGAGACTGACCTCAGCTTTTGAAGAAGTTGGAGTTCAAAAGTATACTTGTAAATTGGCCCTCTCAAATGCAAACTTTTCCCCATTCTATTTCATTATGAATGCTGATTACAGTTTCAGGCCAGTCAATAAAATTCTACTCCTTCCAAATATAGGATTAATGGCACCAATGTTATTGTGTACCCTCAAAATAAGGCCAAAAGGGAAAAGGAGAAGAAAGGAAAATCTCCTTCCTGCTCTGGAATTTTAATATATTCAGTATATTTCTTTCTATTTTGTAGTCCCCATCTGCTCAAGCAGAGCCAAAGATTTACTTCTGCCCAAATTTTCAGTTTTGGCATTCAACCAGGCCCTTTTCAACCTTTGAGTTCTCTTAACTTTGAAATTGCTCATTTTTTTTCCTAAACAAAATCCAGCTGATCAAAACTAAATATTAGAAGAATAACAAATAGGTAAATCAATCCGTATTAAAACATGAATAACTTCTAGCCCATAAGCCTTTTATGAAGTAATTAACTTTTAATGGAGAATATTTATCCAAGGAAATTATACTTGTAAATTGGCATAAATTCAATAACTATAATAAAATGAATGGAAAAGTCAACAAGGGATAGGAAAGTCCTTCTAATTGGGAAAGAACTAGCCATATCTCCCTGAAAGCCTAGTCCTGGGTTCTGTTAAATTAGTTGCTCTTTTCATCTTCTGTTTTCTAAACCATACATTTGTAAAAGCACCAAAGGGCTTTTTGCCTATTTGTGTCATTTTTGCTTTCTTATCTACAGTGAGGCTCAAGTTGATACAGCGTAGTTATGTGACTCTCTAAAAGAGAAGGCTGTAAAAATTAGTTTCATAAGCCCCATAGAAATTAGTCTCAATACTCTCTACAGCGCTGAAGTTACTTGTTGTCCACTCATTCATTTGACCAAACACTCATTCCTAAGACCTTTGTCATCTGTCTCTTGGAATGTACTAGTAGTAAACAGGATGATTCAAACTGGCCTCCCTTCAAGGAACTGACAGACCAGTGAGGAAGACAGATATGTCAAGACAATTAAAGTGTCAAAATCTGTATCCAGAGTTCCAAAGCACTTCTCAGAAGTTGAAAAGGCTTCCCACAGAACATGACATGTGACACTAATGTCCCCATGAGCAAAAGGAGAAGAGAAGGATTTGGGTTATATAAAGTTGAGTGTAAGAGGAAAAGATAATGAGAGCATCGAGGCAAACACTTGGATAGGAAGAATAATGTTACTTACTTGAAGAAGAAGGCATCTTCAGCTTCCTTCCCTGGACGGACTTCCTGATAGATTCAGGTGGCACACAATGTGTTCATTTTCAAAATTACATAAATGAACAATTTGATTTTTGATTATGTGAAATATTGGGGTGATTATTTGCAGAAGTCTTTGTGGAGCTCTCTCCTGAGTATCTGACTCTTCCTTAAATCCTGAAGAACTGCTGCTATTTTAAGCCCTCACCAAAGACATGCCTTGTTGATAATCCAGTCCTGCTCTATTTACTTGACATCCTTGCTATGGAAATGGTTAACTTCAGAGTTAACTCCAGGTGTGAGGTAGCAGGAATGAAATTGAGAAGTTCAGAGACTTTCACAAGACTGAGTTGACATTAAAGAATAAGTAGTTACTATCTGCAAAGGCTTGCAAAACATGGAAAGAATGCTATTTCCCAAAATACTGAGCCCTTTCTCTAATCTATTCCCACAGTGATCAATTTCTCAGTAACCTAAAAATGCCTATTCCTACCATTTAAGGCATGATACTAAAAATTTCTATAACTAAATGAACTGTGAGATGAAATAAGTGGTTTAAATAATGAGATATAGATGTGTCATACTTCTGTTAAAGATAAATTAGCATCGCTTATCTCAGGAATAACTTTCAAGTTGTTCTGAATAACTAATTTAATTGAATACTCTTTTTCAATATTTAGATTTTGTTTTTAATCAACCGGAAAGCTGGAATTTACTTACATTAAAAAAAATTCAAAAGGTCTTAGTTTTCTCATATAGGATGTCACTTCTAATTATTTGGAAGATATTTATCATTTCCTATAAAAACAGTATGTTCTAAAACTTTTATATGTATTATATGTGAGAGGGGCTGTTTTTGCAGTCCTTGCAATTGAACTTGGGACATTTCACAGAATTATATCCCTTGGTTTATTTATTTATTTATTTATTTATTTATTTATTTATTTATTTTTGAGACAGGGTCTCACTAAGATTCCAAAGTTGGACCAGAATTTATGATCACCCTGATTCAGAGTGCTGGGATTATAGGTACACACTACCACACCCGCCTTATAATTTTAAACTTTATAAATGCACAATGTTCTTCAGAAAACATGATCTAATTTTTTTCTTACAACTAAACTTGAGTTAATGGATTGAAGAGTGAGAAGTAAAACTGTTTACAAGTAGCAGTCTAGATATTAAACCATTTTAATTTTTTCTAGGATCCTTTGATGTACTGCCTTGAGACTAATTCGACTCAGGAGATCAAAATGATCCTCAACTCGTCTACTGAAGATGGTATTAAAAGAATCCAAGATGACTGTCCTAAAGCTGGAAGGCACAATTACATATTTGTCATGATCCCTACATTGTACAGTATCATCTTTGTGGTAGGAATATTTGGAAACAGCTTGGTGGTGATTGTCATTTACTTTTATATGAAACTGAAGACTGTGGCCAGTGTTTTTCTTTTGAATTTAGCACTGGCTGATATTTGCTTTTTACTGACTTTGCCACTGTGGGCTGTCTACACTGCTATGGAATACCGCTGGCCCTTTGGCAATTACCTGTGTAAGATCGCTTCAGCTAGCGTCAGTTTCAACCTGTATGCCAGTGTGTTTCTCCTCACCTGTCTCAGCATCGATCGATACCTGGCTATTGTTCACCCCATGAAGTCTCGCCTTCGACGCACGATGCTTGTTGCCAAAGTTACCTGTGTCATAATTTGGTTGCTGGCTGGCTTGGCCAGTTTGCCAGCTATTATTCATAGAAATGTATTTTTCATCGAAAACACCAACATCACAGTTTGTGCTTTCCACTATGAGTCTCAAAATTCAACCCTCCCCATAGGCCTGGGCCTGACCAAAAATATACTGGGCTTCCTGTTTCCTTTTCTGATCATCCTTACAAGTTATACTCTTATTTGGAAGGCCTTGAAGAAGGCTTATGAAATTCAAAAGAACAAGCCAAGAAATGATGATATTTTTAAGATAATTATGGCAATTGTTCTGTTCTTTTTCTTTTCCTGGGTTCCCCACCAAATATTCACCTTTCTGGATGTATTGATCCAGTTGGGCATTATACACGACTGTAAGATTTCAGATATTGTGGACACCGCCATGCCCATCACCATTTGCATAGCTTATTTTAACAATTGCCTTAACCCTCTTTTTTACGGTTTTCTGGGGAAAAAATTTAAAAAATATTTTCTCCAGCTTCTGAAATACATTCCTCCAAAGGCCAAATCCCACTCAACCCTGTCAACAAAAATGAGCACACTCTCCTACCGCCCCTCAGATAATGTAAGCTCATCGGCCAAGAAGTCAGTGCAATGTTTTGAGGTGGAGTGACGCTTTCAAAACCTGTCTGTAAAGTAATCTTGTGAAAGTAGGAGGCTGAGAAACATTCCTCTGTAGTGCTTCACTTCCAAAGGAGCATTAGCTATGTTTCAGAAGTTAAGTGGACTGTAGCTATTTTTCGAAAGCTCTGAACAAAAGCTTTGCTTTCCCTTTGCAAGGACAACAAAAATAAAGCCACATTTTGCTTTAAAAAGTGATGGCTGTCCAAGAATGTCAGAAACTGGATGATTATGTTGACTAGGGAAATGTCACTGGCAGAAATGGAGTCTCCTCATTCTTTTCTTGTTCTGTTATTTTTGATTTCCACATGAAGGTATTTAGAATATGTTAAACCTTCAGACAAGCAACAGGAGACCAGAGCTCAGGACTATTCTGCCCGGTATCAAATAGGAATAAAGCGTTCATGTCTGCTTCGCTTTTATCAACTGTGACCCACTTGTACCTGCTTCGGCACATTTTGTACAGACTCACTAACCAAGAGTCACTGTATTTCAGAACGTTTTGTGAAATTCAGCCAGTGTCTTAAAAACTCATACTGCCAAAACATTGCCAGCAAAGTGGCTTATTTGTACAATGATGTTACTAATGTCATGCATAAATAAACGACTTGTAAAGATGTTACTCTGTCCCACGTCTGTCTTCCTAGTCATTCCTAGTTTTATTTCATGTCTGAGCAATGTATATAGTCTGTGATAAAAAGGTTACATATCATTAAGTATACTTTACTATTTTTAAAAAGTATGTATTCTACACATGTATGTATACATATATCTGTGTCTCCAAACTGTTGTTATTTGATTAAAACCTGGCAGTTATATTTACCTTGAAATAAAATAATTTTATTGTTATGTATCTAATCTTCATTACTTAAAATGGATGATGATTTATTTTAATCACGTGTAGGTATGAACGTTTTTCATTTAAAGTTCAATACAATTGATAGTTTAATATTATGAGTTACATTGATTTTTGTATCCTATCATTGAAAAGATAAAAAGGAAAACATTACATGGAATACACGTATCATTTTAAATTTTCCAAAGTTCCTCCTGTAACAACAAAAGAATTCTCACTCCTTGTATCTCTAAAATAATGTTACTGTACTCATATTTTTAAAATAGAGGAATAGTCTAATTACATATAATCATTGTAGAAAATTTAAAAGATATAGAAAAGTATAAAAAAAGTTACATTTAGTTCTCCAAGTCAGAAATGATCATTATAACATTTTTATTCATTTCCCTCTACTTTTTTGTATCATTATACATGTGTACATATGTAAATTATGACTTGGAAGCATAATGTAGGTAGAACTTGGTATACAGACTTTTCACTTAGCATCATAGCATCATAGTTTCCTACCCCATAAATATTCTTCTAAAATATTTTAATTTCTGTACAATATTACAAAATTCTGACATACCCTGATATGGTTAATCAGTCATCAAATTGTAACATTTAGGTTTTGTAAATTGTTTTCAGTATCATCAAAGTGAGCCCCAAGAAATTCCAGATAGCTATGAAGAATGGAATTCCTAAAAGTGAAGAACAAAGTAAACCAGGAGAAAGTGTGCTAGGAGACTGAGGAGTAGACAGGGGCTGCCTTCCATGCCGGGGTGCAGACCTTACAGGATTGCTGCATGCAAATGTAGCCTGCTATTTCCTGAGTTATTGTAATAAATATGCATTGCACCATGAAATCATAGAAGAAGAAATGAGGACCTCATGCCACTTGAAGGTCAAAATGCATAGCCTGCATGCTGTCTGGTCTCACAGACAGACAGGGACCTGGGTGCTCTCCACGTGTCACAAGGCAGCAGTCACAGCATCCATCCTGTCCAGGGCCGTGGCAGAGCCTTCATTTATCAAGCCAACCCCTCCGCCTTGAGAAATGATGTCACTGAGGTTTCAAAAATGAATATTCACCATCAGAAAGAGCTAACATTAGAAATCCGACTAGCCTGCTTTTTTTTTATAAAGATGTAGCATTTTTTTCATGTAGCTTACAATGAGCAAATTTAGCTTTCATAATATTTATTTCTAAATCACTCATATACAAAGAAGCTTTAGATAAATAAATTTCTAAGAATTTAAAGACCTTAAGATTTACCCTTCAAGCAATATAATAGGAAAATATTTATCTATACACACAAGAGATGTAAATTTGACGAATAAATGATGTTAATTCTGAAACTATTAAAAGCGAGTTTGCTATTATGATTGCTTTGCTTCAAGAATCCAAATGATGATTAGGCATATATGCCCCCAGGCCATGACATATAAAGCTTCTTTTGAAAAACTAAACAAGATGACTAATAGAGAGTTTAACTGAACCTCCCATGAATTGGGATATATCTCATGAAACTTCTTTTCCAAGCCTGATGAAGTTCTGCTCTGCCATATGGGCACATATACTTGCTAAATGATAATTTCCTACAAATAAACAAATAAGCTTCCATCCTCCAGAATGCAGGCAGATAGAAAGCTGACTGGTGTCTGCCAATAAGAAGAAGCCCTGGGAGGGTTCAGCACAGAGAGGAAAGCATCCTGCGTGCAGACTGCTGTGCAGACCTGCTGGGAATCAGCCAGCACTCTGTGACAGAAGAACCCCCAGATGTGCACCCCTTTAGACTAGTAGACTCCTCCTAGCCACTGCTGAGACAGAGAAGTTTCCAGGGAATATGCAGGCAGTTCTCTAAACAAGCAACAACTGTTCTCATTCATTCACGTACAAAGTAGGTAACAGGGGCAAAGAACCTTTCCAAGGATGGTACCACCTTTACAGCTACCCCTTGAGTCTCCTTATCCATTCTACCTTCTTTCAGAAATACATCCTATTTCCATTTGTGTGCACACTTAGTGAAGCATCTAGATAGAGCTCCTCCTGCCCCAGCTGCCAACACATCCATGGACGATGTGAGAAGACCTAACTAAATCAGCCCAGCACGTGCTTGTGTCTACACAGGGATAGGTGTATGACCTAAATGAACCTGATGATAGCAAACATTTTTTTAAAGAGAAAAAAATAAAAACAATGGTACAGAATTTCATTACAATACAATAGGAAATTAACAATGGTTAATATATTGCATATTGTTACCGTCAAAGCAGTTTCTCGGATTACAAGATATAGACATGCAAAATTGATCAAATATAAGCACAAACCATTCTCTTCAATGAACTAAAAGATATTAGTAGTATAACTATCTTAGTTATTATCTATATATATATACATATACATATACATATATATATATATATATATATATATATATACTTGTACTTTCCTTTTACTTTCCTTTTCTCCTTTCCCCCATCCCAGTTGTTCTTTCCTTTTGAGCAGTTTCTTTCCCTTTCACAATATCTACTATAGATTCTGGATCTTATTTACTCTTTCAGTTTCTTACACTAAGGAGACAATGCGATGTTAACTCATGTGAGTCTGATTTATTTCACTTATGAGTATGGTCTCAAATAGCATCCATTTACCTATGAAAGCCTTCTTTATAGCTGAATAGTACCCCACTGTATAAAAATACCACATATTTTTTATCCATTCCAAGGTTAATGGGCATTTGGGTTGTTTCCAAGATTTAGCTATTACAAATTGTGCTGCTATAAACATGTGTGTGCATATATCACTGTGGTATAATGTTTTTAACTTTTCGGGCAAATACCCAGAAGGGGAATAGCTGGGTCAAATGGTACCTCCAATCCTAGCTTTTTGAGGAATCTCCACACTGATTTCCACAGTGGTTGTACTATACTCCCACCAACAATGGATAAGGGTTCCTTCTTCCCCATAGCCCCTCCAGCACTGGTTATTGGTTGATTTCTTGGTGATAGTCATTCTTTCTGAGGTGAGATGGAATCTCAGTGTTATTTTAATTTTCATTTCTCAAATTAATGATGTTGAACATTTTTTCATATATTTGTCATTTGTATTTCTTCAGTTAAATTTGGGGGACCTGATTTTTTTCAATTCTTTATATGTTCTAGAAAGAAGTCCTTTGTCTGAGGGACAGGTGGCTAAAATTCTTTCCCAATCTGTGGGTTTTCTTTTCACTCTGAATTTTTCTAGGAGTTACCAGCAAAATGTTCATTCTTTCTCAGGTGGAATCCATGTGGATGAGAGGAGTTACCACTGTAATACGAGAGATGAGAATTTCTGGAATTTCTCACAGAAAGCAGAAGAATACAGCCCAAGTGGTTTTAAAAAATGGACAAAGAAAAGAAGAGGAACCAAAGCTTTAAGACACAAGTGGAAACTGACTTACTATGTCAGCAACCAGAATAACCTCTAGGCCTCTCCTTTTTTTCAAACGAGACTTCTCTTTCTCAAGCCAGTTGAGAATGAGTTTCCTGTCAACACAGTCCAACCCAATTGGGCAATACAACTTTCTGTGAAATTATTACAGCTATCATTCACCAAATTCTTACTACAGGGTAAGAATAGAATTTTCTCCTATATGCGTTATATTATTTAGTCCTCATAACAACTATCCCTGTTAGTTCTGTTATTATACAATGAGATAGAAAAAAGCTTAGAGATTTTGTATAATTGGTCCAGTGTAATGTGACTGGGATATCCTGGAGTCAAAATTTGAACCCAGGCATCTCGACTCCAGAATCTGTCCTTTTATTTTCTAAATTACATTGCTCTTCTTTGTACTCGTCCTCCAAAAACAAACAAACAAACAAACAAACAAAACTATGAGCATTTAAGGCATTTCTAAAATATTGCCCATGACTATTTGTTCAAAATTAATGTAAGATTTTATTTACGTCCACATATACTGGATTCCAAGCTAGAATTACAATAGTCTTTATCCATGAAAATTGGGCTCACTAACAGAAAGCATTAATTAACCTTACACATCATAGTACTAGATTTTATATTTATTGTAGCTTGATTTTGGATGAGTTTATATTGTCTCTAGCAAGTAAACAAGCTACAACTGTTAACTCTTACAGTAATTAGATAAAGGCTCTGGTCTTTTCTGAAGCACAGAATTTAGATACTATTTATTAAATGGGAGAGGGAAGGAAATACCTAAATTAATTTTTATGTGAAATTTTGCCTTCTTACAACCTAGTGGAATGATCTTCTTCCCCTTCTTCTCCTCCTCCTCCTCCTTCTCCTCCTCCTTCTCCTCCTCCTCCTCCTCCTTCTTCTTCTTCTTCTTCCTCTTCTTCTTCTTCTTTTTGTACCAGGGATTGAACTCACAGCCTCGCGCCTGCCAGGCAGGTGCTTATGCCACTGAGCTAAATCCCCAGCCCTGGAATGATTTTCTTTCAAAGAATATTATTGAGGCAAGGTATTATATTCTGAGAAAGATTTTCTTTTAAAGTATACAGTTTGGATTTGTCAATAGATCTAGGTGAAGAATATATTTGAAATAATGAAAATAAGTGCGATTATGTCACTTTTGCATGAAGTCCTGAAAGATAAAGGTGGTAAGATCAAAGCCTGGTGACAGTTCTAGCAGGATCACCCAAAATAGATGGTATTCAAAACAATATGGGTCCAAAAAAAAGAGTCACAACAGTAAAGGCAAAACATACTGTTGCACCTTGTGCGTCTAGCTATAGAGCAGACCTATAGGAGCAATTGCTCATGAAACATTTAAAAACAAGGCAATTTGGCCACAGGCGGAGGGAGTGACCATGACATAATAAAATCAAAGCCCAATTTGAATCAGAAAATAGTGACGCAACCTATCATGAGGGAAAGTTAGACATAGAAATAGACCTGTGATTCTTGATGAAAAGTGTGCCCCTTGGGAGAAACTTGGCAATGTCTGGACATGTGCTGATTGTCACAGTTTAAGAAATGATGCTACTGACATCCAATGTATAGAGATCAAGGGATACTGAAACCCACACCACAAGGAGCTATGTTATCCAAAATTTCAATAGTGCCAAAGCTAAGAATCTATAAGGGAGAGAAAAAAGGAAAAAATACCACATAAGCAATGCTGGTTTTCTGAAATTCATAATCTACAAAGTGCTTCTTCCCCTCTCTTTTTCCTGTGCTGCATGTCAGCTTCTCAAATTGCATTGCACGTGAACTTCATTGAAATACATGACTTTATGGAAAAACATTGTTAAAAAAAAAAGCTTGAACTAAACAGGCAAATATATTAAATTTTTGCATGGGATCATGGATAGAGACCTAGAATCACCCAATGAACTATTTTTAAGCAGGTTTTTTAGTTAACTCTGACTCAGATATGATTTATTTTGCAGTGTTCTTCCATAGACTCCAAGAACATTTCACCAATTCCATGAAGCTTCAGGAGGGAAAAGTGTGCAGGTACAGTACTGTGAAGAAAGTCATCCAACACTGCATTTGGCCACTGTGACGACAGCAGGGGCTTTTGAGTCCACTGAAACCTTAGATGAGATCAGTTCATACTCACAGAGAAAGTCCAAGGTCTCCAAAAAAATCTCTAGAAGACTGAAGAGTTCATCTAGTTCTAGCCATCTGCCTCCCCCAGTTCAGATTACAGACCATCTCACTATTCCGAATGGACCGTGTCAATCCCCTGTTCCATGGGATAGAGGTGTGAAACAGCTCCAATTATATACACACACATGCATAAAGCACAACATAACATAGAAACAGCACATTGCCATGCTTCCTCATTACAGGATACCCTCATATCCAAAAGTTTTCTATCCCTCTGGATATTTCTTTCCTAGACTCCATGCAGTAGCAAGTTTCACCCACCTCACACATCACCCCTTTCCTTCTCCCTTCCCTTTTGTCTTATATCGCCACCTCCTTTGGGGAATCAAATTCAGTGCCTAGCTTCTCCCACAAAGTCACTCATGTCATTAGCTTCCCCTTGCTAAATGGCAACTTCGCTTCCTTCCTTCCAGCTTAGATTCATCTTTTCTCCCACAAAGACTGTTAGAGTATTTTCTGGAGAAATTCTGAGGGGAAATTCCAATCTACACTACTAAGTATAGAATTGTTCATGTCACCACTGATGATACAACAGACCTCAAATAGTCCTCCCCAGTCCTAATGGTGGGAAACAGAAAAACTCTTGATAAAATAGAGCTTATTCATAATTTATTTATTCAGAATTCCTGCTTTATCAGTTTTCATATTTTCCCACCAATCCAACATGGCATTTCCTACTACTCCTTCTTGCCAGAGGTACTCTGATGCTTTGGGTATGGCAGAGTCCTGTGCTCTGCATGGTCATCCTTTCGTAATGATGTACTCATGAGGTTCACTTAACAGATACTTAAACTGAACCACCTTCTCAACTCCCCTCCATACTTATTTAACATATCATTGGGCTTAGTGTACATGAAGTCCTTACATCCCACAGTTATTTGCAGAATTTAAAGCAACATAATTTTTATTTCAAAATACAAATCATTATGTACCTAAACCACAGAAGCACACCTCATTAGTCAGAAATAACCATTTTATCCACTTACATGCAGGCAAGCACAAAAATTATCAATGTTACTAATATGATATCATATTTTAAAAGATACTGGTCGACAGTGAGTAATTTTACAGAAGTCAAAGTTTAGTTTTTGATTGCTTGAATTACATGTTCTCTTCGTAATCTTCTGATAGTAAGGACCACATCTGTACTTATTTAGGAGCAATTATATCAAAGATTCAACACCTTTCCTTTATGATCTGTGTGTTTTTAACTCAAGTATTTCAATACAAGAGGAAAAAACAAAAACTTTTCTAAGAAGTGTTTTTATGATGTCATTTGCATTCCATCTTTCTAAAAGTCCAGAATTTAATATCTAAATAAGAGGACCCAATATTTTCCCATATTTTTCCTCTTCACTTTCAATGTCAAAAAGTAGCTAAGACTTTAAATGAGACCCTTCTCAATACTTTTACCAAAAGTGGTTATTATTATATCAGACACAAGCAGCTTCAGGAAAACATCTGAAATTTTTTAACCTGATACTATGATTCAGTGGTTTTCTTTTCTTTTCTTTCTTTCTTTTTTTTTTTCTTTTCTTTTTTTCACAGCACCAGGGATCGAACTCATCACCTCACACCTGCCAGTCAGGTGCTTAAGCCATTGAGCCAAACTCCCAGCTTCGGTGGTTGCATTGAGAAGGATTTCAGGATATTGCTACCAGAAGATTTAGAAATAAGTGTAAGATAGGCTTCCTGTATACATTTGGAGTTCGTTTCTAATGTAGCCTCTCCAACAGGGGACAAACGAACAGAGGAGGGTGCCCCTTCTTACAGGAGGGTACCTCCTCTCTCACCACTGAGTTCATAGCCACCTCCCACTCTTCCTCACCTCTGTACTAAATGCCCAAAGAAGCCCCAAATTCCTGCTTTGGCAGAGGACTTCATCTTTCTCAAGTGTACTTTTAACAATAAGAGAAAATGACAGAAAGCAGTTGAAGCTAAAGTAGATGAAATAATTTCCCTGTTTCCTGTAGACTCAAAAGAAAAACAAAAGCAAGAAGATGGAGGAGGAAGAAAGGGGAAAGAGCAAGAAGTTTCAAATGATCATAATCCAACTATTTTGAACCTCAAAAGTCCTTTTCCTTTTCTGCAAAACTGTAAAGCCGTGAAAACATAAGCACACAATCAGTACCATCTAATTAACAATTTAGAAATTATTCTGACCTCAGATTATTCACTTCAACTTTCTATTTACAGACCTAGACAAAAAGAAACTCCATGTATCTGTCTTCTAGATCTAATACCACTGGCATTCTTGAAATTCTGTGCTTCCTTCTCTTCAAAACACTGCACTCCTCTGGATTTCTGCCAAGCTTCTTTGCACATCTTCTCTTTCACTTACTTTATGAGACTACACATGCACATTGCTGTCATTTTTGTCCAAGAGCCAGATCCCCAGAGGTCTGCATTTCTAACTGCCTCCTGGGTGGATGGAGTTGTCCAGAGGGACACAAAACAGCTCACACTCAACTTATCTAAAACAAGTCTTGAAAAACAGGCAGGAAGAAAAGTATAGAAACCAAAGCTTCTTGCACAAAACAGTCTAGTGAGGACATTGCTGCTGCCATCAGTAACCTCCGGCCGTATCCCCATACTTTCCTCATCGCTGGATGTAGTGTCCTTTCCCAATGTCAGCCCCTGCTTCCACTGACACCACTGAACCTAGAGACCATAGTGGAGTGACTGGCAGCTCCAGAAAGAACGTCCCCTAGAACCTGGTGGCTTACTTGCAACATCAATTCTACATTCAGTTGCTGGGTAGTCAGAAAGTAACAAACAAGCTCTACAGAAACCATTGGAGAAGACAAGGAAAAATGTTCATGAGTAGAAGCCATTCTTGACATACCTGGGAAATTGCTTCAGTTGCCGCTGCTGTGTGTACACCTTCTGCACCAGGTGCCGGGCTCCCAGCTGGCCTTCCTGATGCCCTTGTATCCACATGCACACCCTTTCTTCACCAGCTGAAATGCTCTTGGCTGATCACTTACTTTCCATATAACTTCATTCCATAAATCTTTCTCTTCCTGTCCTCATCAAGCCAGGGCTCAGTTCAGTCAGAAAGCCTGGAGTAGAGTTTTACATGTTACAAATTCTAGGAAAGGAGATGGCACTGGGTACAGACTTCTCTGACCTGCCTATTCTACAGATGAAGACTGCTAGCCCCAAAAAGGGAAGCAAGCCCTCACAGAAGTCTTTCTGCTCCAACACAGCACAACACCTCACAAGGAATGAAGGTGGGTTTGTAATTCTTAAATATCAGATGGGAGATAACTTTGGAGCAGACCTTTCAGGGCGATTAAAGTTACAACTCGTCAACCCTGGGACAAAGACAGCACAATCAGAAGAAATTAAAGATGCTGTCTCCCAAAGAGATCTATAAAAGTGAAGGAAGAGGAAGGTTTGCAGGTGGCTAAGAATGAGAAGCCCAGAGTCTTATGTGTATCCCTAGGTTACAAATGCTTTGTCCTTGAAGTTCACAGTGACAACCTCCACATGCCCACAAGGACCATGGCCTCCCACCTGGAGAGACAGAGACTGCAAAGGAAAGGACCTGGAGCAAAAAGGAACGCAGTCTCACATTTCGAGCTGTGCTGCCTCAGTAGTGCTCCCCAAAGTGTACAAGCATTAAAATTCTCAACTGGGAATCTTAAGAGGCTGAAGAGCCTGGTTCATGGGTATGGAGTGGGACCTGAACTGCATGTCTTACAGGCTCCCGAGGGATGTCCTCGACCCTGCTCTAAGCGCCACATTTTGTGTAGTGAGATCTAGTACATGAAGTCAGATTTTAGTTGAAATTTGAACTTCAATGTCTTACTTCTAGGTACATAAAATGAATATCTCACACTTCTCACAACTCTTAACCTATTACATGAGAGAGTTGTATTAAGATAAAACTTGGGAAGTTTCTGTTCCAAACATGATTTTTTGGTTACCTTTGGCAACTATTTTTGAAATACCGTTTAAGCTACTCAAGAACAGTAGTAGAAATTCAAAACACTAGAAGCGTTCAAACCAGAAAACCCTTCCAGGTCACAGAAACAAGGTACTATAACTCTTCAAATACTGCTGCTAGGATTTCTCTGCTGTGTTTTGAATCACCCCTGGAGTTGTCTGAGCCTCTGTCACTACCATTTAAATCAATATTGCTTTAAGGAATAAGTTGCGATTTGTTGTCTGCTAAATGGAAATGCTAGGACTTTGTGTAGATATGAAGACCCAGTCCGCATAGCAAAGCACAGTCTCAGGCAGACTATGTTGAAAGAGGGAAGGAGAGAGCCACTATGTGCTTTCAGGGATTTATCTTCTGTCGAATGTGTGTCGATGCACAGCAAGCAAGCTGCAATACCACACTTCCCTGGTCACTGAATATCCTGCAGTGCACTTCTTAATTAAAACCAGCATCACAAATATGATTGCTTAAGTGCCCCAAACCTGGCCTGCTTAATGGCCAATCAGAGAACTGTATGATCATTAAATCCATTTGGAACCACTTTTTTTTCCCTGAGGTGACTACAGCTAAACTCTAAATATTCTTATTGTTTTCTGTCAAGTGTATTTTTTTAATGCTACTTCCTTTTTCAGCATCAAAATTTCCATTTCATTTTTGTAGTAAGAATTTAACCCTATAATAGCTTACTATAGTTTTTTAAACTAGAATTTGTAAGGATGCTGAGTGAGGGTTAAGGAATAATTTGAGTGAATGATACATACAGTGTTGCCTGGTAACACAGGCTGATCTGTACAAAGCCATAAATTGCAAAATTTCATAGCAGCACAAAAAACTTTTACTGGCACTTAAGCATATTTTTCCCTGATTGAAGCAGAATTCATGCAACAATTACAACCACATGACCAGAGCTGGTAATGATTAGCCTTCAAGAGCTGCTGTTTTTTCTGACAGTTCCAAAGCTGTTTTTGTTTGTTTCAGGAAAGAAAGTATCAGATCTTTTATGGGCTAGCCTGCCTGAAAAGGCAGAATCAAGCCCAGTAATTAGCTAGTGCCAACATCTTAACTAGAGCTTCCAACGAAAAATAGAAGTTATGTAATAATTTACAATTCTAATTAACTTGTGTCAACCAGAACCAGCTCTCAGTGCACCAATCCATACTTTAGAGGCTGTCCTCTTATTATGTAACATAAATGTAAAAACACAACCCAGAAATGGCACAAACATGCCTGCAACTTTATCAAGAATAAAACTTCATGAAGATGAAAGCTGAAAGCCAGAAAGTTTATTTTTATTTATTGTAACAAGTATCTCAAGAAACATTCATTTTTTAAATTAAGTTTTACTTATGATAACAAATATCCTCAGGAACTGTCTATGTTTAAATTAAATTTATTTTTAATTCACACATAAAAACATTATTATTTATGTTAATGGATTAGCAAGTATTTTTTTGACATATATACAAAGGGTCGCCAAAATAATTGGTGAGTGTTTAGATTCAAAATTATTACAATAAATGATACATCGTCATTAATCTACTTCACTTTGAACACACTTATCTCATTGTTCTTATCAGTTTCTCTCTCTCTCTCTCTCTCTCTCTCTCTCTCTCTTTTTGTGAGACAGAGTTTGAGACAGTTCAGGATTGCCTCAAGCTCGTTTATGTAGCCCAGGCTGTCCTAGAACTTACATATGTAGACCAAGCTGGCCTCGAACTGATGGCAATCCTCCTGCCTCAGGCTCCCAAGTGTTGAGATTATAGCCATACACCACCATGCCCAGCACTTGCCACTTTCTGAAGCAGTGCTGGGAGTTCTCTTTCATGACTGTCTTTATCAGGTGTGATATAAAAGACAGCGAATGCTGTTGCCAAGTGCCATCCAGAAGAAAGGCAGGCTCCTAAAAACATTAGTGTGAAAATAATAGAGCAATCATAACAAAAAAAAAAAAGATAGTCATATAGCTGGTTTCTCTTGATTCATTGAGGGGAAAGTTTTGTGCTAATAATTTTCTGGACAATGTTTCATGTCTATATCTTATACCCTAAACAACTGCTGCAAATATAACAATATACAATGTGCTGATTATTGTTACTGTTCTATTGACTTGGTGTGAAATTGTTTTCCTTTAATTTCTTATTTTTCTTCTGTTTCAAATATATATATATATATATATACATTAGAGTGTGTCTTTGTCTACCTTGTTCACCAGATCTAGCACCATGCAACTTCTGGCTCTTCCTCAAAGTCAAAATGACCATGAAAGGTAAATGTGATGTCCTCCATTCAGGATATCAATGCAGCCACTAGGCACAACTAAAGAAAGACTCACAAAAGAGGACTCTCATAAATTCTTCAGAAAGTGGCAAGAATGATGAAATAAGTTTATTCAAAGTGGGGGAAGCATATTTTGAGGAGGATTAATTATGATGTGCCTATTACTGCAATAAATATTATTTAAACATTTACAGTATTTTTTCATCACACTTTGTGCACATTTTATGTTTAAATAAGGTTAAATTTATGTATCTCTTCAAATACTTATTATTTCTTCATAGTAAAATCATTCTTACAGCTTCTTGAAATGGACATTATTTTTATCTATAGTCACCCCACTTCCCAAAAACATAGTTGTTCCTATATGACTGTAATATAAGGCCCATTGATTAACTTAGAAAATGTTCTCAAGACAGCTTCTAAATATAGTTGTTGAAGTAATTATTACAAAATATAATTAAGAAGGGGAAATATACTGAATTCAAGATAGCTTGTTGAGTAATATCCTATGCCCAGACAAAAGAAATCATGGTTTGTGGAAATAATAATTTATTACACCCTAACATGCACACACACACACAAACATAGCTAAAATGAATGAGTTTTTCACTGACAGAAGACAAGGTAATTTCTTTTTCTATAACACATACATTTCTATGAATAGATTCACTAGTATTTTTGAAGGGATTCATACTATAGTTCAAGAAAATTGAGAAATAAATGCTTTGATCCTTTCATAAAGTTTTCATTCCTCTAGCTCTAGCTTGAATAAAAAATGCTTATAAAAATTTAATAGGTAATACAGGCACCTAAGAACCCATTGTAGAGCACATAGGAAGAATATATTCAGGCTTAGTCTTTCAAATCAGTTTTGTGGTTGAGCTTCCTGGTGAACATTTCAATAAATCTGAACTTACTTTCACTTGAGCCTTATGATATCAAACTTTTCATTTGGTTTCTCAGAATCCCACAACTCTAACACAGTTACAGTAAGATTTGTGAAGATCCAGATGCTACTAAAGGAAATGGAATAAACAGACACTGAAAGCAGAGATAGATATCTAAAATAATAAAAACTCATAAAAGAATCTAGCTAATCCAAAGTTCCCAGGTCCAGGAAAGACTACTGACACACCACACTAACTCTTGTAATGCGTGGAAATGGAAATGGAAATGGAAATGGAAATGGAAATGGAAATGGAAATGGAAATGGAAATGGAAACATCCCACCATGTAGTGCCACTGAGCCCCTGAGAAAGTTATTTAACCTTCCTGAGTCCAAGTTCCTCCCTCTATAAAATTATAATATTGGATTTGATGAGCTCTAAAATTCCTAACAACCCCAAGACACTATAACTAAATCCATCCACAGATCTATATGAATGTTTCCATGGCTTCCTATTCTGTCATTTTACTACAAGCAGCAATTAAGAAAATAGCAGTCAGAGCTATAAAACTAAAATTAGCCATTACCCATGATGGTTGAGGTGTGATATGCTTTGCAAAGTAACATGATTCCCTTCACAAAATGAGACCTATGTACATTCACATAGCCCAGCATTCAGTACATAGTGGCCTTCAACAAAAAACACCTCCTGCTGCTGTCTTTGTACACACACGCACACATCCCTACGTGTTTAACTGTTTGCCTTTCATTAAAGAGTGAGGTTCTGTGGCTGTGTATTCCAATTACAAACACAGAAAATAACAAGTCTGAAAAGCTTACTTATTTAAGTGGCAATATATTGTCAGGATTACCTATAGATTTATGGCCATAATTTTGTATGTAATTTCTGATTAAATTTTAAAACTGATTAACTTAAATATTTGAAAATAATCTAAATTTCTCAAATAAGTCCCAATAAGTGAAGCACATTTTTCTGCTCAGTGTTTGAAAGTAATAGAGCCATCAAATTCTTGAATGATCATTAAAAGAATTAGACAGATTATGAATACCTCATGTTTTATTAAAACTAATTTGTTCTGCAAAGAAGTTACATGTCTTAGTTACTTTTCTCCCGTCTCTGAGACAAAACACCCAACACCCATAATAAAAGGAGGAAAGGTTTATTTAGCTCACAGCTTGTAGAAGTTTCAGTTCATAATCAGCTGGCTCCAAGGCAGGGTGGACATGGCAGGGAGAGGGGCAACCATTCACAGTGGAAGAAGACAACAAAAGCAACAAAGCAAGACAAGACTTTCTGTCTGTTATATTATATGCAGGCTACCTGCCCTAGCACTCACACCATTAATGCTTAGCCAGAACTATGCCAACCCAATCAGTGGAGTGGTTTACAAATCACACACCCTTAATCCCAACATCACACACTCTAGATTCAGCCACCTCAGAGAAAGCCCTATGACCATATGAGGCTTTGAGGGGACATCAAGACACAAACCATAACACTGTAGAATATTAACTTAGTAATCTACTGAAGATCAGAGAAGAATAACGAGAGCAACAGAACCTCTGAGCATCTTTTTAAAAACAGCCTGAGAAAGAAACAAATTCATCAAATTGCTGCTCATTCATTGGTCACCAGAATGTAAGAGAATACAAATTCTCCAAAACACATTACTTGAAGGGCTGGGAGTTTGGCTCAGTGGCTGAAACGCCTGCCCTGGCAAGTGCGAGGTTGTGAGTTCAATTCCCAGTGCCGCAAAAAAAAAAAAAAAAAAAAAAAAACATTACTTGAAATTCCCAAAGACTTCTAAAAGATTAATATTGTATAATACTCAATAATGAAAGAAAATTACAAATTATATGGCTATCAAAATATATGGTTATCAATTGTAGATTTTACAGTTTACACGATAACGAGTATTACTGGAAGGCTTTAAACACTTCATTACACAAATTTAATGCATTTTTATTAAGAGACTGACCCCAATTAACAAGTGAAAAATTTAGTGAATCTGTCTTTAAAAAGAAAAACAGTGTATTCCTCAACTTTATAACTTAGGAATAAAACCTATGTAGACAAAATTGGAGGAGTTCATGCTTTTAGCTAACTAAAGGGTAAGTTCCAAATTCATATTTTCTTATGTACAAAGTTATTTCATTTCCAGAAGAATGAAATAATTATGCTTCCATATGCTTTAAGACAGTTTTACTTTAGCTGCACTTAGCATTTTATTTAGGATTCATCCTAATTATATTAATAATATTGTTCACATAAATTACTTAATGTGAGAGATATGAAGGTTTCAAGAAGACCAATTTTCTTAAATGTGTAGCTGAAAGCAGCAAACTGTTCAAATAATGTATTTTTCTAAGAGGAACATATTAGTAGTGTTCTACCTTTTAAACAAGGTGCAACAAACAGTGTCATTATCACCCATTATTCTAGAATTTGTAATGGGAGAACTATTAAAAGGTAACTTAGTGAAGCGGGAGAGAAATCAAGCATGAGTTTATTATTTCCATCTATTAAAAATAGTGACTTTCTAAAATCTTACGGAAGGCTGGAAAATGGTTTTCAACTTAGAGACACAGAAAGTAAAATGGGTCAAAGTCCACTGCATCTATTTTCAATTATTGAGACATAGAGTCCTCAAGCAGCCAGAGTCAGCCAGAATTGTCTGAGACCTGGGGATCATAATGAAAATATCTTATAGTAAAATGTATTCCCCATAGGTTTAAATGCAAAATGAGAACCCAACTTTTTATTACTCGTTAAATGAAATGTGCAGTCTTTTTCCCCTTTTAAGGTCAAGTATGCAGTATTTTGGAAAACAAACCATAAAAACATGATTAGAGAGAACAGAGGAAGTCATTATTATCTCTAGTCATAAAGAATGTAGCATCATTCTATCAATCTAATGTATCTTTGTAACAGCAGTGGCAGCATGTGGCAGTGCTTAAATTGCAAATACAGTATTTAAGAAAAAGCATGGATTAAAAGAGCACTGAGATAAACTGGGAAATGGCCACACAGATTAGATTATTTTTATAAGTTCCATTTGTCTCCTAAAGACCCATTTAACGTTATATATTGCTGCATTATCTACCTGAACAGAAATAATACATTCATCTGTCCAACAGTCATAAAGTAAATCCAGGTGTATATAGTCAATAACTAATGAGTTAAAGTCCATGTTTGACACATGGTGTAGGAAACTAAAATATCTGCAGAATCGATTGAGAAATATTGATACTGAATTAATAAATGCATACAACATCTTTTTTGTCTTCTCGAAAAGATTTATAACACAAAAATTGGAGATGGTAAGATGAGCCTTCTCAATGTCAGTATCACAGCAGACTTCAGGTAAAAGTTTATCACAAAGATGAAAATTTCCGAGTGTATGGCTTTTGCAAAGAACAGCTTCATTGTTGAGGCAGTTCCAATACAGTGTCAGGTTTTCAACAACAGTTGCTAGCTATCTGTCATATTTAGGGCAGTTATATTCTCAATATGCTCTGCTAGCGGCAGCTGGATCAACTTGAAACCAATTTGAAAAACATGGTTAGGAAAGTAGAGGAAATGATCTGTAACATGATAAACGTACCATATTGCACATGAGATCCTCACTAGTGTAGCTTTGTCAAGTCAGGTTATCTAGAAAGGGATGAATTTTTAAGCCAGCATTCAGGCTCACAATTTCATGTTTCAGAGGTTAGTGATAGCTTCCATTTCCAATCTGTCTTCTTTCAAGTGCTGGATGGCATTCTCCACAAGTTTCAGTTCTCAATAAAATAAAAGAAAGAACAAAAAGGTAAATCCTATTAGCAGCTTCACTGCCTACAATGCAAGAGGAGCAAAATCTAAGCAGAATAAATTGCATCCTGACTGAGGGATGGCATAAGACAACTTGGAGTTTCTGCTGTGTTCATAGGGAAAAACTTGTTTGATTGGTTGATTTCAGGGGTTTTTTGTTTGTTTCGTACAGGAGCGGAGATGGTACAACACCAACTCATATGCTAACATGAACAAGGAAGGTGCAGGAAAGTTGGCTCTGTCTAGGACAGGTTGTTTTCATCTTATTATTAGTGTACAGAACTAAATAAAAGTTTTATTAGTGTGAAGAATTAGATAAAAGTTTTATTAGTTTGAAAAACCAGATAAAAGTCTGCACAAGAAATAAAATGGACCTCATGGATGAGCTAAAGAAATGTGGCCCAACTTGTTACTAAAAACTCAGAAGCAACCTCCATGGGCATAAGAACAATCAAGAGGAAGCCAAAGGCATGAGCACCAATTGAAGTCTCTCTTTCAGGCTTCCGTTTCTTTAATTTTCCCACACATGTCCCACACTAAGACCCAGGATTTGTCTAGGCCCTGCCAACTGAGAACGTTGAAGTCATCAGAAAAATCCATATAAAAGAAATCAAGATTCATGATTTATTAAAGCAGTCTCTTTTTTTAACATCACAGTTGGTTGCTAGACTGAATGTTTGTCTTCTTTTAAAAAAAATACAGCATATTCCTTTCCATTTGGCATTTTAGAGTTATTAAAATTATATAGATGACAGATAAAAATAGATAGATAGATGGATAGATAGATAGTAGAGAGAGAACAGTTGCAAAAGGGAGTAGGACCAAGAGATGGAGAAGAGGGAGAGCAGAGAAGAGGAAAAGAAAGGGACAAAAAAAAGAAGTAAGATGTGTCATGTACATGTACCAACTCCACACAAGGACATGAGGCATGTAATCACTATATACTACAAACATACTAATAAAAATAAAAATTAAAAATAGGACTGATTTCACTTCAAAACTAATTAAGATATCATTTGCAGCTCTCTCTGAGAGTCCTTCTTAGTCATCGTTCAACCCTCATTTCCAAAGGGAAATGCTAACAAGTAGGTACTGCAGTGCATAAAAGTGCTTGTTTGTACACTAGATTGCTCACCCCACATCTCCAGCCTTCATTAAGCACCCACATTTAGGCTTACGTATCCACATAAACGAACTAGTTTCAATAACAATACTGGGTCCTTTGGTTTTGTATCAGTCCATACTCAAGTGCACAAAATCTCAGTAGGTTCAGTAGATAGTGATTACGTTAGCCATTTTATTGAACTAAATGTTATTCTCCTGTGTTCCAAGTGCTGCCAGAATCTGATTCTTTCTATTAATTTGATACTGCAGTTAAATGAAATGTGCTACAGGAGTCTGTTTCAATACTCTGGGTGACTGATGAATGCCAAGTTAAAGATCGATACAAAAAAGGGTCTCAGGCCTTCCACCCTGGATGTCTCTTTCTCAGTTGTCAATAAAATCTAAAGCATGACTGCATAACTACATGTAAATCTAATTATTGACTCAAAATTAATTTTAGCACCAGGCAATATTAAAGTTGATAAGTATACAGCACTTAAAAACACTTAAAAAGGGCCGGAGATTTAGCTGTGTGTTCAATCCTCAGTACCAAAATAAATAAATAAAAACATTTAAAACAAAAAACCTCTGCCATCATAGAAATTTCTAAAAGAAAAAGGTAATGCACGTGATCAATAAGTAGAGTATTAGTAAATACATAAAAATACAGTGCTAAGAAGAAAAACAATAAAAGACAAAGGGATAAAAGCAGGATTAAAGCAGGTAGGAAGAGATTCAGGTAATAGAAGATGACATCAGGACAAAGACCTCTTTGAGATAGTGCCCAGAGAAAGGAATAAGGACATCCCATCATGCCACTAGATGGGAACAACAAGATACTTTCAGAAAAAAATAAGAAAATTTTTCAATTGCAGACCTAGCCTCAAAGAATGGCTACACGAAGTTGAAACTGACTCAAATAATATCATGGTAACATCCTGTTACCTTCATCTTCTATTTTTAGGACCCTTTGATTGCAGTGTGTACAGTCACATAATGCAGGTAGATACACCTGTCATGATTAGCTCTTTAACAAACTTAATCCCATCTGCCACCTCAACTTCCCTTTGCTATATAAGGTGGTGTATTCATAGTTTTTGGATACTTAGATAAGGATATCTTTGAGGGGCCCTTATACTATCACAAATAAAAATGGTTAAAATACACCAATTAAAAGATAGAGAATATCAAAGTGGTATTATAACCCAAGTATAAACTCACTTATGATAAACTCCAACTATAGACAAGTTGAAAGTAAAAGGATAAAAAAAAATGTATAATAGAAGTATTTAAAGAGAAAGCAACAGTGGCTATATTAATATCAGATAAAGTAGAGTTCAGAGGGTAGAAAAATACTAGACATGGAGAATTACATTCAATAGTCTATTAAGTGTAACAATTTTAACTGTATGTCCATCAAACAGTAGAGCTACAAAATATATAAAGCATAAACTGACAGAACTGAGAGAAAAAATGTACAAATTCAGTAATAAATTAAAAAAAGAACCAAGGCCCTACGTAACTCACAGGGGGCAACTATTGTGACAATATGCATTTGAGTTATTTTCCTCATTCTTTCCTTCCTTCACTCCATTTCTTTCCTCATCTATTGGAATCTACTTGCCTGTATTGTAGTACTTTTTTTCCTTTAAGGTTGAGTATAACAAGATCTTTACCCTTAAGAAGATCACAGACCAGCAGGGAAACCAAATATGACCACGTCATGGTAGTACATATATAGAGTACCATATATTACATGACTATAATGTCTACAAGAAGAGATAATTTTGCTCCCTCAAGTCTATTCCCCAGCTAGTTGGTCTGTAAGGGCCACAGAAATGTGGCAGTGGAGTTTATGAATATGGTAATTAACAAAGAAATAAAAAATTGGCAGGTCTTATGGGTTGAATCATATGCTCCAAGAGATCAGTTAAGTCTTAACCTAGGTACTTCTGAATAACATTATTTAGAAATATGGGTACTGCAAATTAAATTAGTTAAATTATGTAATACTGGAGAGTGGGTCTCTAATTCAGTAAGAACTGTACCCTTAAAGTAAGAGAGAAATTCGGGCACAAACATGCAGAGAAAGATGATGTGAAGACACTTGAGACAGCCGTGTGAGATGGAGGCAGAGACTAGAGCTAAACTGCCACAGCTAAGGAACACTGGGGGCCACCAGAAACTGGGACACACATGGAGCTTTCACTGGAGGATTGGAGATTACAGGGCCCTGATGACACTTTCAGTTTCACTTTCTGACTTCTGACTTCCAGAACTATAAGAGAATAAATTTCTTTGTTCTAAGTCATCTACATTCGGTACTTTGCTTTGCAGTTAAGTAGGCAAAGAAACATTTCCATGGAAATTTAGGGGTTTTTGTGGAACCTAAAGGTAGCTTTTTGGAGATGATGATATTCACAATTGTTTCAAGCCTTACATTTAAATAATTGAAGAACAGGAATTGATCTAAGATTTACAAAGCACAAATAACACAGCCCAAACTTAGAAAGGTTTGGTCAAAGAGGGTAACCAATGACATCAAAATGACAAACAACAGTAGGAAACATTCACTGAAGGCTTGTGCTGACTAACAGTATTCCAAGTGCTTTATATTGATTAATTAACATCCTTTTTGATAATTCCTATAAGCTGTTATCTGCATGTTACAACTGAGGAGGCTGAGGTATGCAGAGATTGAGTAACTTGCCCAATGTCATAGTTAAAGAAGAATAGGACTTGTATTTAAAAATCAGTAAATCTGTCATCAATGTTGGTATTCTTAACACCACCAGAATCATTCCCTCCTATCCATTACCCACATATTCACAAGTGTCTTTCAATAACCACTCCCCTCAAAAGTTCTTCCTGTAAATGTTTCCCAGTGCAATCACTTTATTTGCTCAACTAATTTTTTGATAATTTATGTAAAACTCACAAAACCTAAAATTAACCATTAAAAAGTAAACAGTTCCATAGCATTTGGTGCATTCATTTAGCAATACTCAGTAAGATCAAACATTGCAGTAGTTGTATTTATCACAAGAAAATAACATAATTCATACATATATGGTTTATTTCAAAGGGTCCAG
The DNA here is from genome assembly GCA_004363535.1 of Dasyprocta punctata. NCBI lineage: Eukaryota > Metazoa > Chordata > Mammalia > Rodentia > Dasyproctidae > Dasyprocta > Dasyprocta punctata. The sequence continues at coordinate 26,828 of RJWM01016630.1, forward strand.
TAATGGGATACATGTAAACTGAATGTATTCCTCATCAAGATTGTCTTGACACATATGACTATATCTACTTTGTTATTTAGAAAAAAATATCAAAAATCTGCATTTGAGAATTTGCAGATCATATAACACAAAATGAACTACCAATTATTCTGCTCTAACATTTCTGTGGAAGATTTGTCAACCAATAATAAGGCATTGAAGATCATATTATTGCTTTGCTAACTGAGCATTTGCAATCCTCTGACATAATCAGAAGAGTTTGTGGTATTATCTTAAAGCCATTTTCTAAAATTGTCAGTCCTCCTTCAGGGGAAGAGAAAAGAAGTCCCCAAGAAGAAAGCCCTCCCTGCAAATCAGCACCTTGTGTGGTCTGCCAGGAGGACAGCCAGACCCTAGTCTTTTCCCATGTGTCAGCACCATTTGCAGACTGTGGAGGAAGAGAACAAGAAGTCACCAAGAAGCAAGCCCTCCCTGCAAATCAGTGCTATGCATGGGCCATTTTGGGGAGAGCCAGATGCCAGTCCCTTCCCAGCACATGAGCTGGGAAACAAGAGCCAACCTCAACCCCCATCCTACCCCACCACCATCCCACCCTCACGCCACCCCCATAAGCAACTGGCTAATCCAGAGAAACACAGGCTGCAAGGATAGCTATTGAGGTAAAATACAATTTAATGTTTGTAGTGTTTAGTGTTTCACTGACTTTGCAGGTCTAAACCCAGTAGTCTGATCATCTGTTCAGAGGATAACAATACGTAATGTAGCATCTATGGGGGATCTCCTTCGAAGGTGGAAGCCATTGTTAATTCCCTATCATCTTGTTTTGAAGGCCTGTATCATTTTCATTGTTTTGTTGGGTTGGACTTTGTTCTGTTTTGTTTTGTTTGATTTTATTATATCTGATGGCATGGGCAGCTATTTCAAAGATAATAAGATATATTATGGTAACCTTTTTGGATTCACTATTGTCTTGTTTTGAAGTCCTTTATTGCATTCACTGTTTTGCTTTATTGCTTCTATTCTGTTCTATTTTGTTTGATTTTTACTATGTATGAAGGTATCTGAAGCTATTTTGAAGACAACAAGAGACATTGGTAACCATTGTTGACGTTGTATTGTTTTGAAGTCCTGTGTCACTAACACTGGTTTTGATTGGCTTTATTCTGTTTTATTTTGTTTGATTTTATTCTCTTTAAAATAAAAATTTTTTAAATTGTCAGTCCTCTTGAATATGACAGTCACATTTGATATATATAAAAATGTCAGACTATTTCTGTTATGCAAATTAAGGAGATAAGCACCCAGTTACCCAATACACACACTCAAAATGAAGGCTTGTAGGTGAAAACAGTATCAAAAGTGCAGTTGAGAGAATTTGACACAACTGCCCTGAAGCAAAATCTAAGACTTATCACCATATAAACCAGGAAAGTTTGTTCTCTGCTTCCACTTCCTCATGTGCACTGGTTACTTTGGAGGTATGCAGTTTCCGTGGAAACTAACTTCCCTATTGGTTTTATGGTCCAGAGCCACATGGAAGCAGACTAAGTGATCAAAGTAAAAAGTACTTTGGGCTCAGAAGTCTAACTTTGCAAATACACTGAGTTAAATGCCTTTCTTGCTTTGTAAGAATTCTATTGCCCTGTTTGTCCTATTTATTTCACTTAAATGTATGGTCTCACGGTACATTCATTTACCTAGAAATATCTCGTTTACCTTTTTTTTTCGTTTGTTTTTTTGTTTGTTTGTTTGTTTTTTGTTTTTTGAGACAGATTCTTGCTGTGCAATTCAGGCTGGCCTTGAGCTCACTTTGTAGCTCAAGCTGGTCTCAAACTCACAATGATCCTCCTGCCTCAGCCTCCTGAGTGCTTGGATTACAGGTGTGCGCCACCACACCCAGCTAGTTTATCTTTCTTTATGGTTGAGTAGTACTTCACTGTATTAAAAAAAAAAGACCCACATCTTCTTTATCCATTCATTGGTGATGGGCATTTGGGGTCTCTCCAAGATTTAGCTATTATGAACTGTGCTGCCATAAACATGAGTGTGCATATATCACACATTTTGTAAACATCACATTGTTTCTCTGATGTGAGAAACTGAAAGTGTAAATAAGGACCAAAATGCATAATAAATATTGCAAAATAGAAAGAAAATGTTCAAATGGGAAGGGGAACTAGGGAGGAGGGGAGGGGGAAGGAAGGGAAAGAAAGAAAAAAAACAAGAAAAGAAGGGAAAAATGGAAACAAAACTTTTGTAAATAAGGAGGGGAAGAGGGGTTGAAGGGAAAGTAAGGGAATGGGAAAAAGAAGAATCAAGATATATTATATACAGGGTACAAATTCCAGATGATGAATATGATCATTATGTATATTTAAAACGTACCAAGAAATTTAATTAATTTAAAAAATCATTTTATTGTCCTGGCCTACTCATATTTCAGACAGAGCAAGTTTGCTTCTTTCAAGCTATAGTCAACATTAAAAGTTTGGTTTTTATCATGGACAGAGGCCCCCTGCCAGTGCAGTAGGAGGTTTCTTGTTTGGTTCACTGGGGGAAGTCAAGATGCGGTTGCTTCATTCATTTAAATCTTTTTTCATATGTCCTTGAGCAAGTCACTCAACCTGCTGAGCCTCAGTTTGACTATCTAATAATAAGGATACCACCCAACCTCGAGTTTCTTGGTAGAATAAACTAAAGGTGGCAATGTGACCGGTTGACATCAGACTCTGTAGCAAATGTTGAAGCATTTGATGATAGTGGTCCATGTTATGCAATACAGCCTCTGGGGAGAATCAAATGTGACCATCTCCTAGGTTCCTCGGCTTAATAAGGTGGCAGAATAAAATGTCCACACTTGAGTGGTTTTAAAAAAACTTAAAGATGAAGCTTGGTTTACAAATATCCTAGTACAGTGATTATAAGTTCCTAGTTGAGTTACCATCTGCACTATACTTTTCTAGTACCAGGAAAATGAAATTACCCCCTACTAAGTTCCTACCACTGTGATAAGAAGTCAAGAGATCACTTAACCCCTGACAAGCAACCACTGCAAGAGATAAATAATAGTACTGCAATTTAGCAGACAGCAAATTGAACCTCTGAAAGGCTGGGAAATAGTGCACATATTTGACCCTTAGTCTTCTGACAAATCTGGTGCCTTGTCCTCTATACCACACAACCTTGTACTTTAATACTAGCACTAATAATCCCACTGAAATGGGTTCAAGTATTATTAATACCTGGTGTGAAATATGTATTTATGATACTTGCTCCACTTTGATACATTAAAAGTTATAATTTTTACAGCAACTCTATAAGATGGGTGTCATTGTCATCCTTGTAACACAAATGTGAAAACTGAAACCCAAGAAATGAAGCAACTTTCCTAAGGTCAAATAGCCACTAAATGTCAGGGTTCAGATTCAAATCCCGGCAGCAGGATTTATCCTTAGTGGTTTTAGACATTACATGAGATGAAAACATCCAGCAAGGGTCATGACTCCCCACATGAACTCAGCTCACATTCTTCCCAGAGTAGTGTGGTCAGTGATTATGAACTTCATCAAGGAAGCAAAGTGATTTTCCCAAAATCACACAAAAGCAAGACCAGAAGTTAAACCAAGTATTGTTGACAGTGTCAATAACAGTTACTTTTTATGAGGAGCAGATTAAATGACAGGTACTAAAGTAGGCATTTGGCTTCTTTTCATAGGTGGGAAAGCTGGTACCAGTAGTTGTATAAATTATTTGAGGCTGAACAGTCAGGAAATTGACACATCGGTTTTTAAACTGTATCTTTCAAAATCAAAGTTCTTTTTAAACACCTCAGAGTATTCCTTTAAATCTCAGTATATTGTTCTATCCACCATTCTGTAATTCCTTCATTCTACCCAAAAAGAAAGAATTCGTTTTCCAAGATTTTATTTCACAACTGGAATTCACACAAAAGTTTTTCAGATGGAACATAATCTTTTCTATGAGTTTTATTTCTTGAAGTTACAGTTAGCATGTTTGGTATAAATTACTATATTTTGCCTTCAGACAAAAATTCTCCCACAGTTTAATTTGTGAAATGCTTATGAAGACCCAAAAACTTAAATTGTTTATAGCTTAAAGTGGAGCAATCTTACAGCAAATTGAACAAGGTATTTTAATTAAGATATAAGTCATAAAATCCTGTGACTGTACAAATCACCTTTATTGTTAAGCGTGGAGGGAGAGAAATTTTGATTTCCAATAACCTTTAGTAATATTACTATTAAATAATAGAAAGTTCTTGAGGTAACCTATCCCAACTCTCATCTTACTTATTCTGTTCTGTTTATTCAGAAAAACAATTTGAAAGAAGACATAATAAAAAGATGGGTGAATTAGAATACTGAGATATAGAAAGATAAATAAGAACCAGAAGAGAAGAGAAAAAGATCATTTGATTAGAAAATGAAAGAGAGATCAAATTATACTTGGATATCAGTTCCATTCACTGCTTCATGGCAGCAGAGGCAAAAATGGACAATATATATAATTTAAGTCACATTATATAGTAATGCTAACAGATGATATCTGTATGAAAGGTTGAAGTAGTTCCTAGCAAAAAGTTACTTGCTAGTATGTGTTCATGACTTTCTGCCTCCCTCAGAGAGGCTTTTTCTTTTCTGCCACACAAAAGGTAACTCCCATTTTAAAACAACACAGTTTTGAAATTGCTTTCTCTTAGGAGTTGTTCCTGGACAATTCTTTATTTAAAAAAAAAAATACTCCTGTTTTTCAATAAAAATTCTAAAACAAATATGTTTTTTTAAGTGCTGGGATCAAACCAAAGTCTTGCTACATGTATACTAGGCCAGCACTCTACCACTGAGCTATAATTCTGTCCCCATGATAAATTCTTTATAGTCTTAAATTTCTCAGAAAACTGAACTAAAAAAAGAGAAAGGCAAAGAAAGGAGAAGATAGGAGAGAAGTGAAGGGGAGAAATGAGGAGGAAAACAAAAGAAATATGATCTAATAAAACCAGCATCTAACATATATGCATATTTATAAGCATTTAAGTACCTTTCCTCAAGAATTGACTGACAATATTTTCCCTTCACCCTTCAAGGCAACTCATCCGTAATCACCCACAGGTCCCCAGGAAACCACAGTTTTTCGCTTATAGGTTCTAAGTTGATTAGAACAACTGACATATTAGTGGTGATCATTCTTAAGAACTACGATACCTTGGATTGTATGATCACTTAATCAAAAATTTTTATAAACTTTATTGATTAATTTAATTAAAAGTTTTAAAGCTCTAATAAGTACAAAAATGGCTAAGGCCTATGAGAATTTTGAAATCATGTCAACAAAATTCTAATAAAATAGAAAAAGAATAATGCAAGGTCTCCCAATAGCCAAGCCACTGCCCAAGAAATAGATATTCCAAAAAAGCCAGGTGACCTGGTTTCCCCAGCCTCTGCACTTTGGGAGCAAGAGGCTGTGCCCATTTGCTATATAATATGCTATATAATAAAATAGCATTTTCTATTAATGAAAAAATGATAGCCAAGCATCAAAAGAAATTGTGAAATTGTACGAAGATGGACAAACAACACTGATGGAAAGAATGATTTGAAGTGTAAGTGAAAAGACATTAAAAAAAACCAGGTTCAACTTATTATGGAGATGTCATCAATTAAAAAAATTAGAAATAAGAGTTACTGGGGTAGGGATTTGCAGGTAAGATAATAGGATTAAGAACTAAATAAACAAATAAAATACACTAAGAAATAGTAAAGTGTCCAAAATGCTACTTTATTCTAAAATCTGCTTTTGCTGCATAGGCACAGGCAAGTCAATAAATGTTTTGGTTTGGTTTGATTTGTTTTGAAAGCTTAATAACTCAGATCTACATTCCTTTGACTGGACTCTAAGATTATATGTAAGTCCCACATAGTTGTTTGAATTTTATTGGATAGACAAAATTTTAAATGAATTATTTCACTAATTAGTATAAAATTTTGCTTGAATATAAATATATTCAGGTACTGCAAAATAGTAACTCTTCTTCAGGAGAATAGAATTCAAAATGTAAATACTGGCCTATGAAGAAAAACAGAAGATTGGCTGAATTACAGCGTACTTACCGAGACTTAATTTAGTTAATTATGTGTTTTTTTCATACTATTCTTCAAAATTAAATGATAAAGTCCCTTTGAAAATGTTCACAATGACTTGCAATTAAAGGATCTTCCTTTCAAAACTTTTTATTCAATCACAAATGTAGGAGAAAATTAACAATTCAACCTTCAAAAACTTTGCTTGCTTGCTTGCTTGCAGTATTGGACAGTGAACTCAGGGAACACTAACCTTTATCTCCACCTACCTTTTTTTTTTTTTTTTAAGAGTAGAAAAAATTCATTGAGGGAGCTATCTCCTGAGAGACAGAAAAGGACCCAAAATTGGGTTGCCAATGAGCTCACTTCTCAAAAAAAGTTTTATAGAGCAAAATCACAAGAAGGGTACAAAATCAAAAGATAGGTACAACGAGGATCAAAACCATGATCCAAGCGGGGCCTGGTGGTGCACACCTGTAATCCAAGCTTTCAGGAGGCGGAGGCAGAAAGATCACTGCTGGTTTGAGGCCAGCCTGGGCTACCTCATGAACTCAAGTCCAGCCTGAGCTACACAAGACCCTATCTCAAAAAAGAAAAAAAAAAAAAAGAGAGAGAGAGAGAGAAAGAAAAAGAAAACAAAACAAAATAATGGTCAACAAGTAAGACTACAAGTATGGCTTCTTAGGTAATACTGATCCAGTGGGGAAGCAGGTCACATAGCAAGTATACATGGAAAGAACAAAGACCTTTTTAGGAAGAGATGAATCAGGAGGTCCTGGTCACCCACCTGGGTGAACAATGTCTGTCTAGACTTTATGGACCACTTGACAACAATGATAATATAATTTTTCCTTTTTTTTTTTTTTTTTTTTTTTTTTTTTTTTTTTTTGGTACTGAGAATGAAATCATGACCTCCCACTTGCCAGGCAGGCACAGTGCAGTGGAGATAGAGTTTCACTAAGTTGCTCAGTTCCAATCCTTTCTACTTCTATCTCCCAAGTAGCACAATTGATAAGCATGTACCACTGCTCAACAAAACTATGGTTTCTTTTAAAGGTTTTCAGTTACCTAACATTTGTTGCATTACTTTCATTGTTTTTTAAAACAATATCAAAATGAGAAAAACTAAGCTAGCCCTTAAGTCACTATTGTAACTGCTATTTTCCCTAGTCTCCAATTTTATGCTATTTTAAAACCCAGACAATTAGTTTATATCAGACTTACAAACTGTTACTGGTACTGGCATTGTTATTTGAGGATTTCTATGATTTAGGAATGTTTGTCAAAGTTCATTTTCTGTTATCTCCATAGAAAATAAAAGTAACTCAAAAATAATCCCAGAAACCAAAGAAAGTATTCTTAACATTCTATAATATTCCTATTGACAGTTTCTATACACATTTTTGGATTCATTATATAACATTTTAAAATTCTGTATCATGCCTCCAAATCTAATATTATATTACAAGCATTTCCTATCCACTTTATTATATTTCTATTATATTGCTTATAATAGTTATGTATTTTATCTTCCAGCTACATTATAATTTATTTCAGTAGCCAACTGTAAGTAATCATTTAAGTCACAATATATCATTACTAGAAACAACACATACTTCTTTGGTCAAAATATTAAAATGCATACTGAGGTACAATCAAAAACTCAAAACTATAAAATACTGTAATACATAACCAAGTTCAACACAAGTCAGAGAAATTCTCAGGTGCCAGAAACAGAAATCTGGAAGTCTGGGGGATACACCGGAGATGAAACCTTTCACCAGAGGTATTACAGTCAACATAAGCTGTAGGGGTTAGAGACTGGAATTTAACAGAAGTTGGGAGATGTGAGAGAAGTTACACCCGTGAGAATCAGAACTAAACTTTATGTAAAACAAGGATACACAAAAGGCTTTCCATTTTGTTCTACAAATTCTGCTTAAGTCAGGGGAAACTATCAGGAAATTTGCCATGCACACAGGCTTGAAGTTGAAAAAAATGACCTATATGGAAGCTAAACATCAAGCCACGTGGGGTTTGAAGATCAGATTCATGAGTGCAGAAATCTTGACTTAGGAAATTAATAGAATATGTTGTCTAATCCAATAAAACTCTGAGGTCTTTGGCAGAGACAAATACAAAATCATTCCCCAGGAATGACTCCACAGGGACAATTCCACAATTTTGGACACTGGGATTTATGTGGTAAACAAGCCATACGGAAAAATTACTCATGTTAAATAAAAAAGTATAAACCCTATGTAGAGCTAAGACACACCACAGCAGAGTGAGTAGATACAGCTAATCGAATTCTTTGCACCTAGACATGGTAGAACGCTCTAAAAGAAACTTGCAAATAAATATGAAAGTTTCAAGTGATAAAAGAAATAGAGAAAAGAATAAAAATTCTATGTCAGGAACAGGAAATTAGGGGTTTTTTTAAATGTAGAAATATGTCTTATGATCAATGTAATTTTTTAAACAAAAACACTTCGTTTCAGTTCAAAAGTCATCAGATGGGTTGAGCAAAGTAGTTGTCTACGTGAGGCCAAGGAGTGTAAGTCATAACTGAAATGAGAAATGAGCTATATGTAGTTAGGACTGATGTAAGAAATAAATAGAATGAAGATAAAGGGTATTCTTCCCAATAGCTAGAGAAAGAAGGGATGAATATGAAAAGAAATTAGAACTGGAAGTATCAGTGGAACACATGGGTATCAACACAGCCAGATCTGGAAGTCAATGTACAAATATATGAAACATATATGTGTATGTATCTACATCTATAGATAAATGATGGAGCAGGAGGGAATGGGAACAATTGTAATTATTATACCTAACACCCAGATTTTATTTTCTGAATAATCATTTTCCAATAAAAGGAAGCAGGTCTCCTTGGGGAAATGTCTGTTACCAGGGCTAGAGGAAGGAAAATACTAGATGAAGCTGGAATATTTTACACAAAGAAAGAAAGAAAATGCTCAAAAAATGATGGAAGTATACTGAAAATGCAAATTGAAAGGGTCTCCAAATTTTGGACAATTTGAGCATCAAAATAATTATATATTATAAAAGACTGCAATTCACTGAATAAAGCAGAAATTTATGAGTCTGGTATAAGTTGACAAATATCTAAATGTGAAAGAAAGAAAGATTTTCCATCCAGTAGACTACTAAAGAATAAATGTAGACAGAATAAAACAATTAGAAAATAACAAATTGACAAACATGACACTAACAATACAGCCAGAAAAAATCAATGAATGCTAAAACTACTATGGGAAATGAGAAATGAGATCTTTGTGTAGTTTCAAAATAGCTCCCTACAAAATTCTTATTAAATATAAACAGTACCTTTATATTGGAAAAACCAGGCAAATATTACTTTCATCATGGTTGTGATCACTACCAAGAAACAAATCAACACCACGTGCCACCTAGTAAGATTCAACAAAAAAGAACATAGTTGTGTCAACTTTAGGTTGCAACATGAAAATCAAGGAAAATGGAGGCACTGTTCCAAACTAAAGAGATGAAAAAGAGAAGATAACAACATGTGATGCAGGCCTCCATGCTAGACTCTCTTCTATGAAAGACATCATGGAGACAATTCACAAAAATTGAAAGGAACCCAAGTAAATCATAAGAATGTATCAATGCTAATTTCCCAATTTTAATGTAGGAGAACTTCTTGTTTGTAAGAATCACACGTGAACATGTTCAGAAGTGATGGGCATTTTGTCAAGTGTAGCAAGCAAGACAATTTCACTAGATTTGAAATTATTTCATATTAAAAATAAAACAATGTCAAATAGTAAAGCAGGCAAACCAAGAGTGTATTATTTGTAGCCTAAAACAAAAATTAGTTTAAATTTTGTAAAACTAAATATTGGAAAAAAAATAGGTGGGAGACTTCAGACTTCACACTTATATGGTTCAAAGGAAGATAGATGGTCTTACTACTCAACTGCAGGATTCAGGAATTCACATAAAAATTTAAAGGTAACACAGAGTTGAAAAACATCTAAACTCACAGAGGAAAAAATGAGTAATAACAAATATTCTATCTTTTAGAAAACTGGATAAAAGAATAAAACCATGAAACTGAATAAGTCTGATTTAAAAATAGATGTTAGTGACAGTATAATAAATGTTTGGATATAAACACATCCTTTGGATTCCCAGAAATAGAATTACTATGTAAAAATTTATATACATGTTTTTATAACAGATACAATAAGCTTTTCAGTTTATTAACAGGTAAATTGTATTTTTGTCATAAAACATTTTTAACTATATATCTCTTTTTTTATTTTGAAGAGAATCAATCCAAACAAAATAAAACAGAATAGAGTCAATCAAAACAAAACAATGAACGTGATACAGGACATCAAAACAAGATAAAAGGATATCAATACTGACTAACATAATGCCTCTTGTTATCTTAAAAACAATTGCCCCTACCATCAGACATAATAAAATCAAATGAAACTTAACAAGACAAAACCAATCAAAACAAAACAATGAAAGCAACACAGGACTTCAAAACAAGATAATAGGAAGGCAACAATGGCTACCATAATGCCTCTTGTTATCTTCAAAGTAGCTGCCTATATCATCAGACATAATAAAATCAAAACAAAGTAGAATAAAATCAATCAAAACAAAACAATGAAAGCAATACAAGGCTTCAAAATAAGATAATAGGAAATCAGTAATGGCTACCATAATATCTTGCTATCTTTAAAATAGCTGCCCATATCATCAAATATAATAAAACAAAACAAAATAAAACCAAACTAAACAGAACAATGAAAACAATACAGGTTTCAAAACCTGTGATAATAAATTAAAAATGGCCACTGCCTTCCCTTTTTAGAGATTTCCTCCCTTTCATTTTCACAATACCTATTGTATACTTTGGATCCCACTAACTCCTTTACTTTTTGTACTAGGGAGACAACATAATGATTCCCATCTGAACTATTTCATCCATGAGCATGATCTCAAACTGTATCCATTTACCTACAAGAGTCTTGAGGTTATCTTTCTTTATAGCTGAGTACCTTTCCACTGTATGAAAATGCTATATATTTCTTATCCATTCTGCAGTTGATGGGCAAGCCACTCCTACTTTTTTCTGGTTCCCTATCACATACAGCATTGTTTTCTCACCTTGAACTTTCAGTCTATGGATTTTCTTTCAAGTTAAATGTGTTTGTTGTATAAAGCATATTGATGGATCCTGTCAGCTGCTCCATTCTGCCTGTTTCTTTTTATTAGTGAATTGAGGCCATCTACATTAATGATTATGGCCAACATGCACAGGCTCATCTCTGCCATACTATTTTCCTGCCATTGGCTCCCTACTTTTCCCCTCCATTCAATTGTCTGCCCCACATTTAGATCCCCCTCTGCCACTGTTCCTGAAACCATGGTCATTTTTGTTTGTTTGTTCATTTGCTTTGGTACTTGGGAACAAACTCACAACCTCCCACCTGCCAGGCAAGCACTTACACGACTGAGATAAATCCCTGGCCCTATTTTTTGAGACAGGGTCTCACTATGCAGCTCAGGCTGGCCTTGAACTCACCTTGTAGCCCAGGCTGTTCTCAAACTCACAACAATTCTCCTGCCTCAGCCTCACTTATCTGAACGTTACTTCCTTTTCCCATGCTTGGGAAGTTTTCTGATATTCTTTCTGTAAATAGACTTTTAATGTCATTTGTATTGACCCCTGCTTTTTCACTCACACCTATTATTCTTAAATTATTTTTCTTTGCATCATTTTGAAGCCATTGAATTGTTATTTCCTGGTTCCTTGTTATTTTTAAGAAATCTTTCCTTTCATGATTGCTAGTTGAAAACCTGTCTTCAAGGTCTTAAAGTCTATCTGCAGTTTCTTTCAAGTGGTTTTGCCAGATTTCAATAGAGCATTTAATTTCCTGAATATCTCTTTGAATCTGTTTCATGCATTCTAAAACCTTCTTATACTGTTAATGTAAGGCTTCCCTCATTTTCCTATGCTCCTCCATTTTTTTTATGTATGTCTTCTTTAGAGAAACTTAGCTATTCTTTTATTATGTTCTTTCATTTCTTCTTTTACCTGAGATAATATTTCTGTTCTAATTTCTGTTATAGCCTCATGAAGTTTCTTTACTGCAGTTGCCATCACTTCAGAAACTTCAGGTGTGTGACTCCCAATCTCTTTTGTGTTTACATCTCCCAGATTTGTTCTGCATGGGTTGAAAACTAGAGACAGCTTTTTGCTTCTTCATCTTGACATTTTCCTCAGTTCTTCAGGACAAACAGGTAGTGGGTTTCCAGGCACTTCCCACATTGGCTACGCTTCATCTGAAGCATGATTGTTTGGTTCTCTTAGCCAGTGCTGGTTATGGGTATCCAATGGTGGCCATTAGGTGCACTGGTGTGGGGCTGACTGCTACTTTTCCCAGACTGCACTGGATACTGTCAGCGGGAAGTTTCCCCAATGGCAGCTGGTATGCACTTTAACTGTATATCTCTTAAATTTCACTCTTTGATATGCTCCAACAATATCCCATTCCCACAGTATGCCACCTCTCCCTGTCTTGGGAGTTTTGCAAATGCTATTCACTCTATCTGGGTTGATCTCCCACTTTTTATTTCCCATTCATAAACTCTTCCTTTTGATCTTCCCATGACCCCCTAAGAAGTCCTTTCTGACACTTTGAGTAGCACTTCCTGGGAGACCACCTCCAGAAAACTCACAGCCACACTCTGCACTGAAAACTTTCAATAGCTTTCTCTCCTAAAGCTCAAGCACAAAGTATCACCTACTTATGGTAATCATTACAGCACAGCCTTTCTCTTTTGACACGCTCTATTTGACATTTTTTCTTTTATACATCAAGCTGCTAAGTGCTAATAAAACACATAATAAAACAGTAAATGGCCTTTGTATTAATCTTAAGTACTGCTGCCTGTAATATGATTTTTAAAGCTATATTCTTAAATTACATAAACCTCATGGGGCTCATTATTAATGTCTTTCATACATAAGTAAGTCTCATTGTGGCTGTCCTATACTTTATGCCAAGTCTGTATTTTTTTTTCCTCCTTCCTTAAAAAAGTAAAGATTTTAGTTGGTGCTTGTGAACAAAGTCACACCAAGGGTACACAGGACCTCAGTTTAACCATAGGAAAAAACTTGCTCATAGCACTGGCACACCCTACACCTACTTCAGAAAATCCAATTTTCCTGTAAACAAGCATCTGAAATTGCTGAGAGTTCTGCCACTTCCAGCTGAATTTCCACAAACAAATACCTCTAGCCTCATGAAGTCCAGAGACAGCTACAGGGCCTGGCCCATGAGTCATTAACATTATTAGACACGTCTGTAGCATTTAGGATTTGCAGGGTGTTTTATAACTCCTTTTCTTAGTCACAACTCAAGACTTGTGAAGGAGGCAGCTCCTGTCAGTACTGCTTTGCAATTTGGACGCTGATCCACAGAAAGGTTAAATACCGTTTCCAGGGTCAGGAGAGTTTTCTTGACAGAGCCTACTTAAGCATTCATTGCTTCTGACACAGGGCTCCAGGGAGAAGGAACTACAGGAAGTGAGCGAAAGCCCTAGGCTATGATGAGACTGCAGAATCACCAACACATCACTGGAGACAGGCTCCCTTAAATGCTACTACAGACAACTAACTACAATGAAACTTCCAGGTATGTCCAATTCTAACTAATATTAAATAACGTTACCCTCAGAATTCCTGAGGAATAGCAAAGTCATAAACTGACACAGAATATATAGTGACACTTGTCACTATATATCTACCGAGATTTTCCAATTAAATTATGTCGATGCTAACACATGTAGTTTATGTTTACAAACACTAACTGAGTCCTGTCATGTACCCTGAAAGCATTAAGCATTGTTTGAATTTTCTTTCTAAGTATCAACAGTGGGAGTTTATTGTCAAAGGAACCCCCTCACTTTTCAGAGTAACAGTGCTTTCAGGAAGTTAAATAATTTGTCAAATATTGCACAGCTGGCCAGCACACCTTACCCCAGCTCATCCTCTGTCCTGGCCCTCTTATGGCTGGCACTGCTGATACCCATAAATACATGAAAAATTATATCCATGAGGAAATTTTAATTTAGGGAAAAGAAAGCAGGAGTACAGGAATTCTATTAGCAATAAGAGTTATTAATCAAATACAGATTGGGCTTTAATGTTGAAAATACCCAGAAATCACAGGATTTGAAAGCCTTTCATCACTGCTCCCTAGCTCCCAATCCCAGTTTACTTCCTATCCTAAGGCACACAGGCAAGGGGAGGATGGAAACCCAGATTAAATCTGAAGGCTCAGACTTCAGGTATAGACTCTTGCTCCTTAGAGTCATTTGTTTAATCAGAGTGCCTGTGCACATGAAAAGATACTGTACTGGTTATTTTGCACTTAAAGAGCAAGGTAATATTGCAAAAATCAGATCCGTAGTCCTCTCTTTGTTCCAGTTACCAACGTATTTTTGTTACACTATGGTTCACGGTTGCATTGAACATAAAACTTGGCAGGTCTAGGAAGTTAATGATGTCTAAACTGAGGAAAGATTTAAAGCTTCTGACCTTCAAACTTCTTTCAGTCATATCATCCTCTAAGCAGAGGTGAAGTATGCCCATGTAACTCCTTTATTCAGCAGCAAACTAAAGAATTTTCACTGTGGGATTTGGAGGTTTGGTTTGTTTCCCTTAGCCCTGTGACCATGACTTTCCTAGCATGTGACAGAGTTCATTGTCTTTTCTTTCGATTCTCTAACTGGTCCCCACAGAAAACACTTGGCACCCGCAGCAACACAGGCAGACCACAAAGTCTCCAGAATTGAGGAAATGTTGGAGGCAGTTAATATATTCAGCTGAGCATTCTTCTTGGAAGTGGGAGTGAGATCCTGATTTGGACCTTAAAATCTAAATGGCAACAACAAACAAACACTGACCCAGAAAAATCTGCCTCTTCTTAGGCAAAACAAGACAGGTAACATGAAAATAAGTTTGAGGTCTTTGTAGTATCTCTCTACATTTAAAAAAAAGAATGATCACCCTCCCATACAGGCCACTTTCTGGAGTCATTCAGTTCTGCATCCCCTGTGTGTGATCCAGGGCTCTTTGCATCTTTGACTGCCTCCCAGCACCTGAGGGTCAAGTATCCCACTGAGAGCTTGGAAAGGGAAGCCAAGAAGATTTGGAGCTGGTGCAGATGACTGTCGAGCACAGATGGCCAGTTATCGATGTAATCTGTGTAACTGGGAGGCATGTGTTGTAAGGAGGCAGCTGCTAACCCAAATGAATCAAGCCACAGTTTTTAAGAAGGGAGAAAATGTGGATTGAAAAAAGATAGTGGTTTTGAATATTTGCAGCTGTACAGGGCTATGATCGATGGTTAAAAATCAGTTTTATAATCACTGATCGATTTAGGTTTTTCTCAATTACAACCCTGAAGCATATTGGAGCAATAAGCCATGTCACTGGGTTAAGGAAGAGATATTCTGCAAGGTCAGCCTTAACACTGTTTTCCTGGACATACTGTGTTACTTCTAATTCTCTCTATTTTGGTATAAAGTAGCAGGTCCAGGTTTGGAAGAGGATATTGACCTGTCATTTTCTAATGGACAGAGAAGAGGGAATGCTTTTACTCCTTTTATTGACAATCTGTATGGTTGAATAACTTCTGGCTTTTCTATCTATCCATGGTGTAACCCCATAATGTTACTGGAAAATGAGCCAGTATTACTTTGTTCTGGCTGTGTGCGCAGCACTGAATTCTAATTGTGTTTCTCTATCTAAATCCCAGAATGGAAACTGCCAAGATCCATTCATTTTGATAAATCAACTGTTTCAGATGGCTATCTACACTCAACTGCAGCTGCTGTGGGTTTTTTTTTTTTCCTAGCAAAATGATTATGAAGTAAATGTACTGCAACTATTGCTCACATTGTTTCATAGAACTAATGAATTGCTCTGGGAAGCCTGTTATGAAGAGTTTTGATCAATTATTGTGTACACATTGTTTAAAAGGAAATATATCATAATTAGGCCAACAAATCTGTGAGGCTGCCTCTCCTGATGAATGAATTCCTTGGGGGTAGGTGGGGAGTGGTAGCACATAGGGGTACTTTGAATTTTTCTGCTTATTGTTTTTTATACATTACAATATGATGCATTAACCAACATTGGCTCACAATTGCTCTTCGTCCAGAGTTTAATAAAGACAAAATATCTTTTCATCTCTTAAAAAAATGTTTTCAAAGTGAGGGAGGGAAAAGCATATGATCGTCAAGCAATACTATGGAGAACATTCACCTAGATCAACATGAGAAAATGCATTTCAGCTGTCACCACCATGGCATTACAGTCCTTCCTCAATCGCATTTACATTGCCAACAAGAATCCTCACCAGATCAAAATGATTGGAGTCAGGCCCAAGACAGCTGCAGCCTAGATAAAGAAAATCCAATGATTCTCAGTCTCCTGGAAACCAAGATAGAGGATATGTCATTGATAGCCAATTAGTGATCTGTTCTACACTCGGTACTACCCATCTGAGCATGATATTTTCTATATAGTCACTGAACCATCATTGCTTGTTACAGTTTCAAAAGAAATAGATTCCATTTTCTTCAAAGCTTTCTCCTGCAAAGTCTGAGACTCAGACACCAAGTAATCAAGCGAGACAAAGACAATTTGAGTCGTCTATAGAAGGAATCAACAGTCTAATCAAGTACTTACTGGGTTTTATTGTTGTTATTGTTGTTTTCGTACCAGGAATTGAACTCAGGACCTCACCTGCAGGTACTGCTCTGTTGAGCTACATTCCCAGTCCCTTCAATCAACTACAATGCCCTTTTTTCTGTTAATTTGTTCTACTAATCTCACTGTTTAAACACTGAAGAGAAATCGGCATGTAAATATATTCTATGTTAGAGATTACAAATGATAGAGTGTGATTTTGGACTTATTAAAATGTGAATTCACAAATTATATAAAAAGAGAGAAATGACAGCTTGAAGGGAAAGTCTTCAGCTTCTCACAAGAAGTTTTGCACATCAATAAGAAATTAGCCCTTTATGCCTGCCTATAAACATTAAAGACACTGATATACTCTAGGAAGTAAAATTTAAGGAATTAAGAACTGTAACGCAGATGTTGGGGCAAGAGGCCCCAACCAGAAGCAAGCCAGCCCGCCTCCCTGGTGAGTCTGCGCTACCGTGCGGACTCCAGGAGGAGAGAAAGAGTGGTGTCCCATAGGCCTGCCGGTGCGCGGGCTATAAATCAAGGACCTACCACCCCACCCCATCCCCCCCACCCCCAGCATCCTGCCTGCCCGGAGGACCTGCTGGGTTCATGATAACTGGGTTACAAATACTTTTATTGCTGGATTGTTTTGTTGGCCTGGTGCCCACAGTCTCAGCATTTCTTGGGTAGATGACATTTTCTAGTGTGGCAAATAGGTGGGATTGTCCTCTGTCTTGTCTTTGAGCCCCAATATTATTGTCATTGGTTTGCTTAATTTTGTTTATTTTTCGTTTCCTTTTTTTTTTTTTTTTTTCATTTTACATCCTGTTTTTATTGGTTTTATTGTGTTTTGTTTTTGGTTTGTTTTTGCTATGCCTGAAAGAATGGTCAACGATTCTGAAAGTAGCAACATAAAATATAGTAGCTATTGTTTTCATAGTATCTCTGTCTGAAGTTTTATGCCAGTTCTACTGCTTTGTTTTGATTGTTCTGTTATCTTTTGTTGCATTTCACTACCTTTGAAATAAAATTTAAAAATATATTAAGGGAAAATCTTCCAATAGAAGGAAAATAATACCACATGGAAATATGAATCTATAAAAAGGAATGAAAAATGGTGACAACAGTAAATATAAGAAGCAAATGTTTTTAACTTATGAAAAAACATTTTAAAGGATACTTGTCTAATTAGAGAAACATTAATTGTAAAAATGTGCTACTTATAACAAATAGAGAAA
>RJWM01016631.1:0-44964 GCA_004363535.1 Dasyprocta punctata
AGAGAGAGAGAGAGAGAGAGAGAGAGATATTAATTTGATTTGTAGGTTTTGGGGACAAAGTAAGAGAAATAAAATTAGATCATATTAGTCCATGATACCAAATATCAAACAATTGGCAAACATATGTTTAAAATCTCTCAATAATTGCTAATGTTAGCTGGGCTTAGTGGTACACGCCTTTAATTCCAGCACTTGGGAGGCTGAGGTAGGCAGAGCGTTGTGAGTTCGAGGCCAGCTTAGGCTACAACGTGAGCACAAGGCTGGCCTGAGCTACATAGTGTGACCCTGCCTCAAAAAACTAGGGCCAGGAGTTTGGCTCAGCAGCTAAAGCACCTGCCTCACAAGTGTGAGGTTGTGAGTTTGATCCCTGGTACCCAAAAATAACAATAATAATAATAATTGCTAATGTTTTGGAAGAGGCAATTTAATAGGCTAGGCAAAATCCTTAAAGTTTCATCTGCTAATTTTACTTTTTGGTACTGGGAATCGAACTCAGGACCTCATGCTTGCCTGGCACTCGCTGTGCCCCTGAGCTATGTCCCTGGCCCCACGCCCACTAATTTTAGCATGCGTGGGTATCGCCTGCTGCAGTTATTACCGTCATGCTGCTCAGGGTGCTTTTACACTCTCCCCTCCTTTCTTTCTTCCCCTCTCCTCCCCTCCCCTTGCTTGTCCTCCCCTCCCTCTCCTCTTCTCTCCTTTCCTTTCCTGGTTTCCTTCTTTCCCTTACTTCTTTCTTTTTGAGACAAGGTCTCACTATGTTACCCTGTCTGGCTTCAAACTCTTGGGCTTCAGTGATCCTCCTGCCTCAGCCTCCAGAGTAGCTGGGACTACAGGCATGTGCCGCCATGTGGGTCTCCTCATTCCTTGTACATCTTACTAACCGGACATCTGTAAGCCAACCTGGCCCGTCCCTCCCTTGTTAATTTATTCACTCAGTTACTTATATCAGTATGAACTCATTGGTGTTTAAATCCTGGAATCCCAACGATATATTTTCAATCTCATAACAGTTTCCATCATTTTCCTTCAAAAAACCTTCCCTTTATGCTTCAGGGTAAAATCTAAGTGCCTTACTTATCTATGAGACCCCTACACTCATTTCTCTCTCCATTTATCTGGGGTTTTTTTCTTTTCTTTTTCCATTACTGGGGAAGGAACCTACACTTCCCACTCTCACACTGAGCTACAGCCCCAGTCCATTTTTGAGACAGTCTTTCTAAGTTGCTTAGTTGCCCAGAGACCCAGCTTGAACTAGAGGTTCCCCTGCCTCAGCCTCTCAGAGTGCTGGGACTACAGGCGTGCACCATGTATGTTGATTTTTCCCCCTTCTGGCCACCTTAGTTTGGGTCAGCACGTTCTAGTCTTTGCACAAAGATGAAGTCCCCTAAGGGGCTCTCGGTCCCAGGACCCTGACTTTCCTTTGCTTTGGTCTTTAATGGGATATTTCTCCCCTGCCTGCACGGAACGCCTTGGCAGCAGCCCTCCATTCCGTCTCCCTTCTCCAACTCTACCTGCAATTCAGTAGGGAAACGTGGCCTCCAAACATGTACTAATAGAAATTTTAAAAAGTCAAAAAGCCCCAAAACTTGCATTTTGTTTTCTTGCTTATTATCTTCTGGTCCTCTGTACTGCCAGTCCTTCGCACACGGTACAAGCTCGGCTAATATTTACCAAAGGAACAAACGCATGAGGCTGGAAGAGACAGAAAGACAGGGGGAAACCGAGGGGGGCGGGAAACACAGTCATAAGACGGGCATTGAAGCAGGAGATTAGGGGATGGCGAATCCGGCCGGGCAATGGGCATGAACTGTCAATCACGGAGAGCTGTCAAATCACGCCCAATCAGGACTAAGCTACTGGGCGTGACGTAAAGCTGTCAAAGCTTGGCCTGGACGCATGCGGGAGGCTAGGCAGGAGGATCTTCGACACCAGCCTGGGTTACAAAGTGAGCTCAAGCCCAGTCTGAACTGCATAGTGAGACTCTGTCTCAAAAAATAGGGCCGGGGATTTGGCTCAGTGGCCTAAGCGCCTGCCTGTCAGGTGCAAGGTTGTGAGTTCGATCCCTGGCACAAAAAAAAAAAAAAAAAAAACACAAATAAACAGCGGGAGAGAGCTGCACGGAGACCTTGTAAACTCAGAACCACGTGTGGCCCCTGTTAAACGGTACTTGATTGACGCTATCATCTCCGCACTAGCCCTCCCTTTTTAAAATATTACTATTATTTCTTGCAAATCCCTTTCCTTGCGCTGGCCACCGCCCAGAGATGCTCTTCGGGCTACTGCCCACTGGGCTTGGGCAACTCCGGGCTGCTGATTTGGGCCCCTCTGGACCACAGGTTCCCGCCGTCCCTCCCACGGGCCTGGACCGCCTGCGGTCTCCATGGAAACCCACCAGCCACAGGAGGGCGTGACGACGCTACTCTGAGAACGACAGGAACGTTCGACGATCGGGTCAAAGATTTTTGGCGGAGCAGAGCAACCGGGGTTTATGATTGGTTCATCCTTAATGGAGGGCGGGGATAAAGCGACACACGGCGGAGGCTGTGACCATTGTGACCAATCAAGAGTCGCGAGGGCTTTGATGGACAAGCGTAGCGGGAAGCTGTTCTGCGCTCGGTCTTTCGCCCAATCCGCGGCCGGCCGTCCCGGAAAAGGGCCAATCAGGAGGCGGCGGGGGTGGGGCCAAGGGGCCGGTTGCTCCGGAAGTGGAGGGAGGGGGTGAAAATGGCGCCCAGCTCGAAATCGGAGCGGAACAGTGGGGCCGGGAGCGGCGGCGGCGGCCCCGGGGGAGCCGCGGGGAAGCGCGCGGCGGGGCGGCGGCGGGAGCACGTCCTCAAGCAGCTGGAGCGGGTCAAGGTGAGCGGCGGCGGCTGGGAGGAGCACGCCGGGGACGGGAGGAGGGCGGGCGGGCGGGCGGGCGCTCGCGGCGCGGGGCGCTGGGCGGGGCCGGGAGGGGCCGGGAGGGGGCGGGGCGGGCCGGGGCGGCGGGGACCCCGGGCCCGGGCGATCGGGAGGCGGCGGCGCCCCGGCCCTCCGCCCCGGGCCCCCGGGCCGTGTGGCCTTCCCGCCCCGTGCAGAGCCCCCCGGCTGCGGGCTCCGCCGAGCGCCCCTGGGGTGGGAGCCCCGCGCCCGGGCCGCCTCTTGCATTGAATGGAAGGGGCCTCCCCGCCCAGGGCCAGGTCGTCCCTGCCCAGGGCTGCGTCCCCCCGCCGATGTCTCCCCCGGCCCTGGGTGGGGAGCTGGGTTGGGGCGCTCCCGGGTCGGAGTCTCCTGCAAGCGGGGCGGCGGCCGGGGCAGGACTGTGCCTCCCCCATCAGACCAGACCCCACCGAGGCGTCTCTGCCCTCACCCGGGGAGCTGGCTGGGCAGGGATCGGGTCTCTCATCTGTCTGGGCTCCCTGGCAGGGCTGTGACCTCAGCAGCCTGGGCAGTCCCTCTGGGCATGAGGCCCTGTGCCCTCAGTCAGGGAGCCCTGGGTCAGGATGGGACAGTCTCCTCTGTCCGCCAGCTAGCGACACTTAGGTGGCCCTGATACCCCCGGGTGGCCTTCTGCAGTGGCATTTTTGGGATGTAGGAGTCTGTCGGCAGGTGGCAGTGAATTAAGGTGGCGAAATCAGGCAGGAATTGAGTCACTGGCCGGGACACAGTGGGGTCCCATCTAAGAGCAGACCTGCCCCCAGGCGTCCCCTTGTAGGCTGGGTTTGGGGACAGGTGTTGACACAGTCCTCCCCCAGTCTGTGTGTAGAGGACGCTCGCAGCATAGAGGGAAGGGATGGCCCAGTGGGGGCCGGAGGGAAGCTTCACTGGGCCTGGGCAGGAGCCCCCCCGGAGGCTGCGGAGGTGGTCCCTGGCGGAGGGTGGTCTGCCTGCAGCCCGTGTGCCGTCTGTCCTGCTGGAGCCAGCCGGTGTGCTGGGCCAGCTGCCTGCTGTGTGGCGAGGGGCTGGGGGCTGCGGGTGCCCCCGGGGTGGGTGCCTGAGGGGCCCGAGCCACCCCTTCCCAGATCAGCGGGCAGCTCTCTCCTCGCCTCTTCCGGAAACTGCCACCGAGGGTCTGCGTGTCGCTCAAGAACATCGTGGACGAGGATTTTCTCTACGCGGGGTGAGGCCGGGCGGCTGCGGGGGGTGAGCCGGGGCCAGCAGGCCAGCAGGCGTCTTCCCCTGACCTGGCCCTGCCCTGCACGTCACAGGCACATCTTCCTGGGCTTTTCCAAGTGCGGCCGCTACGTGCTGTCCTACACCAGCAGCAGCGGGGACGACGACTTCTCCTTCTACATCTACCACCTCTACTGGTGGGAGTTCAACGTGCACAGCAAGCTGAAGCTGGTAGGACCCCCCACCCCTGCAGGATCTCGGTCGGCCCTGGCAGGCTGCAGCCTCCCAAGCCTCAGACCCTCCTGGGGGCGGAGTCTCCCAGGATGTTGGGCTGGATCCTATGAAGTTGCCAGATGGGTCCCCATCTATAGTAGCAATTTCATTAGGTTCAACGTAGCATTGAAAGCCTGTGCTACCTGGGAGGTTGAGGCAGGAGGATGGCGAGTTTGAACCCAGCCTGGACAAATTAGTGAGTTAGCAAGACCTGCTCTCAGATTAAATGGAAAAAAAGGGGGGGTGAGCGTGGAGCTCAGTGTGACGGCCCTAGCTTCCAACCCCAAGCTCAGCCTCAAGAAAGAGAGAGAACAGAAGAAAGTCTGCGATCTCCTCATCCTGGGTTCAGTAGCAGAGGGCTCTGTGAGGACCACACAGGCTGCCGCCCTGGCTGTAGCTTTGACCCCAACCTCTCTCCCTGCCTCAGCTGGGTTACCTCTGGTCACCTGGGGCCCCCAGCAGCGCAGGGATCCCCTCGGCCGCGCCCTGCCCAGGCCGGCCCCTGTTTCCCGCATGAGGGGCGCTGCCTGTCCAGCCAGGGCAGGCCATGGGGTGCCCTGCCGGCTCCGGTCCTCCCTGATCCTCGACCTCGGACTCTTGGACGGGCCGCTCAGGTCCGGCAGGTGCGGCTCTTCCAGGATGAGGAGATCTACAGCGACCTGTACCTGACCGTGTGCGAGTGGCCCAGCGACACCTCCAAGGTCATCGTCTTCGGCTTCAAGTGAGCGGGGAGGAGGCGGGCGGAGGGGCCAGGGCAGCGGCTGGGCAGGCCCTGAGCCAGCGTCCCGCCCCCCCAGCACCCGCTCGCCCAGCGGCACGCTCATGAACATGATGATGATGAGCGACGAGAACCACCGCGACATCTACGTCAGCACCGTGGCCGTGCCGCCCCCTGGCCGCTGCGCCGCCTGCCTGGATGCCGGCCGCGCGCACCCCGGGGACCCGAGCGCACAGTGCCTGCGCCATGGCTTCATGCTGCACACCAAGTACCAGGTGGTCTACCCGTTCCCCACCTTCCAGCCCGCCTTCCAGCTCAAGAAGGACCAGGTGGTGCTGCTCAACACCAGCTACTCCCTGGTGGCCTGCGCCGTCTCCGTGCATGCCGCAGGTAGGCTGGCCGGGGAGGCGGCCAGCACGCGCCTCGATGGCTCAGGGGACCTTGGGACCCGGCATGCCACTCCGCGCTATCGGCCTGACTTGCAGTTTATTTATTTATTTATTTATTTTGCAGCACTGGGGATCAAACTCACAGCCTCACACCTGCCAGACAGGCTCTTAAGCCACTGAGCCAAACTCCTGGCCCTGGTTTTTTGAGGCAGGGTTGCACTATGTAGCTCAGGCCGGCCTTGGTGCTGGCGTTGTAGCCCGAGCCGGCCTTGAACTCACAACACTCCTCCTACCTCAGCCTCCGGAGTGCTGGGATTAAAGGAGTGCGCCACCACACCCGGCTCTGACTTGCAGTTTATATGGCCGCACACAGCCCAGCAGCTGCCTGACTGGGACAGCAGAACGGTCCTGTCCCAGAGGCCCCATTCCTGGGTTTGTTTTTGAGACAGGGTCTCACTGTGCGGTTCAGGCTGGCCTTCAACTCACTGTGTAGTCCAGGCTGCCCTCGAACTCACAGCGATCCTCCTGCCTCAGCCTTCCAAGGACAGGGATGACAGGCGTGCGCCACCCCGCCCAGCTTCCTGCTTATTTACAAGAAAACAGTGCAGTTTTCTGCCAGGGTTCCCAGGTTCATTTTCAGTGACCGAGAAGTGGTGTGTGTCTGTGTGTATTAGAAATTAGGATATCTTGTAATATGGAAATGCTACTAGAAACAGAATGCTATATATAGAACAATGGTTTTTTTTTTTGTTTGTTTGTTTTTTTTTTGTTTTTTGTGGCAGCGGGGATCGAACTCACAACTTTACACCTGCTGGGCAGGTGCTTAAGTCACTGAGCCAAACTCCCGGCCCTGGTTTTTGAGGCAGGGTCGCACTACGTAGCTCAGGTCAGCCTTGTGCTCACGCTGTAGCCCAAGCCGGCCTTGCACTCACAATGCTCCTCCTACCTCAGCCTCCCGAGTGCTGGGATTAAAGGCGTGCGCCACCACACCCAGCTAGAATAATGGCTGTTGTTTCCCAAGACTATCAATATGCAGGAGCAATGCGAAAATAATAATAAAAATGAGGTATTTCGTGGCAGACTCTAGGGGTAAGGTTAGGACTGTAATCCGCAAGTTATCTCGGGGTGAACAACACTGCACCCAAAAACACCCCAGAAGATTGCTCAGGGCAAACAGAAAATAGGTTAGAGATCCAAGCTGGGCACAGTGGCGCACACCTATCATCCCAGCACGGGGAGGCTGAGGCAGGAGGGTGTTCCAGCCCTGCCTGGGGGGTAACTTAGCAAGATCCTGTCTCAAAATTAAAAATAAGAAAAGGGCTGGGGATGGGATGTAGCTCAGTCTAAAGGCCATGGGTTCTTTCCCCAGGGCAGCAGAGAGACAGACAGACAGATAGAAGCTGGAGGTTGGGGTGGTCACATACTTAGCTCGCATGCGCGAGGCCTTGGGGTTCGTCCCCAGCACAGAGGGAGGGGAGGAGAGGAGGGGGAAGGGGAGGGAGGAAAGCTAAGTGGCCATGGCACGTGTCTGAGCCCCCCGCGGATGGTGGTACCCAGCGGCCTCCCACACGCTGGGCCGACACTGCCCGTGAGGGCCCGCGTGCCACAAACGGCTGTCAGACAGCGCAGGTGGACACGGGCATCCGTCCCCTGTGCTCTGACCTCTGTGGCACGGGGCGGGGCTGGCGCTGTGCAGCCCTGGTGGCGGGAGTGACCCGAAGCTCTGCCCCCCGCCCGGCCCTTCTCTGGGGGCTTCCCCGGATCCAAAGAAGGAGGAGGAGGGAGAGTTGGGACCACCTGGAGCGCTTCCCTTGGGACGGGGCGGTGGGGGCGGCCAGGCCAGCACCTGTGTGCCGGGTGTGGGAGGGGGTCCTGCCCGGCGACGGCCCCGGTCCAGACGGGGTCCTGGGCGCTGCTGCTTCTCGCCCTCTGTGGGTCGGGTCCTCCTGAGCCCCTGCGGCCCTGCCTCCCACCGCCTGCACGGGCCCAGTGGGACCCCACCGCTCCCCCCCAGCCTGGGACCCGGCCCCGCGGGCTGCTGTGGGGCCCTGTCGGGACAAGTACAGGTGCAGAGGTCCTGGGCCGGCAGCGAACTCTGCTGCTGACCACCGCCGCCTTTCTGCAGCCTCTGCCCCACCCGTCGCTGCCTGAGGCTGGGCCCCGCACGCCTCCTCTGTCCTCCGTCCTCCGTCCTCACCGTGGACAGGACAGATGCGTGAGGATGCGCCCGAGCCGGCCGTGGCAGCTCCCACCTTCGCCCCAGCACTGGAGCATAGGGTCGCCAGCCCCGGGGCACTCGGCAACTCAGCCCAGCAAGACTTTGTCTCAGTGAAAAATCAGAACCAAGGGCCAGGGCTGGGGCTCGGTATCAGAGCCCTGGGTTTAAAGCCCCAGAGTGGAAAATGGACCGGGCTTGGGGACAGGCGCCCTCCGACCTGGCGTCCCCGGATCCGGGACCCTCGTCCGGCTCTCACTCCGGCTCTCCTCCTGCAGGTGACAGTGGCGTCTGCCAGATCCTGTACGACCACACCGCCTCCCCGCCACCCCCGTCCAGCCCCCCAGGGCCCCACAGCCCGGAGGCACCCCCCACAATCCCCAGCCTTGGCCCCGAGGTGGCCCCAGCCCGGGCCCCAGGGGCCTCTGAGCCCTCGCCTGCCGTGGCCAGAGCCAAGGAGTTCGTGGCCGACATCTTCCGCAGGGCCAAAGAGGCCAAGGCGGGGGCCCCGGAGGACACTCGGCCGCCCCCCTGCCCCGGGCCCTCAGGCAGCCGGTGCCGCGCGGCCGCGGACCCCCCAGGCCCGTGCGGGGAGGCGGTGGCCAGGGACAGCCCCGCCCTGACGCCCGTCCCCGAGCCCGGCTACGTCAACTACACCAAGCTGTTCTACGTGCTGGGCTCCGGCGAAGGCACCGAGCCCGAGGACGGTGAGCCGCGGACGGGGCGGGGTGGGGCCGGGGCGGGGCGCGTCACCCTGGGGTCCCCGCCACCCCACTCCCCACCTCTGCCCCCACAGAGTTCGAGGACGATAAGATCTCCCTGCCCTTCGTGGTGACCGACCTGCGCGGCCGCAGCCTGCGCCCCATGCGGCAGCAGACCGCCGTCCAGGTGGGGCGCGGGCCGGGAGGGCAGCAGCGGGGTGCGGGGGGGGCGGCGGCGTCACTGTCCCCCCACCCGCCGCACCCAGAGCCAGTACCTGACGGTGGAGCAGCTCACGCTGGACTTCGAGTACGTCATCAACGAGGTCATCCGCCACGACGCCACCTGGGGCCGCCAGTACTGCTCCTTCAGCGACTACGACATTGTCATCCTGGAGGTGCGCGGGGAGTCTGCGCCCTCCCAAGCCGGGGTCACCCTCCTCCCGAGCCTGGGTCACCCTCCTCCCGAGCCGGGGTCATCGCCCTCCCGAACCGGGGTCACCCTCCTCCCGAGCCGGGGTCACCGCCCTCAGCCGTCCTGTGCACGCCCAGGTCTGCCCGGAGACCAACCAGGTCCTCATCAACATCGGCCTGCTGCTCCTGGCCTTCCCGTCCCCCAGCGAGGAGGGCCAGCTGCGGTGAGTGGGCGGGACCCCGGGCACCCCGGGCACGGAGCCCCGGGCCCTGCGGCGGAGCCCGGCATCCCCACGCCCTTGTCCCCGCCCCGCTGCAGGCCGAAGACCTATCACACCAGCCTCAAGGTGGCCTGGGACCTGGGCACCGGCATCTTCCAGACGGTCAGCGTGGGCGAGCTCACCGAGGTCAAGGGGCAGACGAGGTGAGCGGGGGCGGGGCGGGGCGGGGCCCGGGGGCGGAGCCTCCCACTCACCCCCGGCCCCGCAGCGGCAGCGTCTGGAGCTCCTACCGCAAGGGCTGCGTGGACATGGTCATGAAGTGGCTGGTGCCCGAGAGCAGCGGGCGCTACGTCAACCGGATGACCAACGAGTCGCTGCACAAAGGTGGGCCGGGCCCCCACCCCGCCCCCGCCCCCCATTCCCCAACCCCACCCCCGCCCGGCTCCCGTCCCCCACCCCCACTGGCCCCCGCGGCTCACGGCCCGTCCCCCCAGGGTGCTCGCTGAAGGTGCTGGCGGACAGCGAGAGGTACACGTGGATCGTGCTGTGAGGCCCCGCCCCGGCCACCGACGCCAACTACCTCCCGGCGGAGCCGGCCGCCTGTGCGGGCCTCGCCATGGTGCGGCCGCGACCCCGGAGCAGCGCTGGGCTGCAGACGGCCCGGCGGCCGGCCCGGCGGCTGGAGAGTCTGGACGCTTTTTTATTTATGCCTATTTAAGTTGGGGGGCGGAGGGGGAGACCGACCCCAGCCCGAGGGCCGCCTTCCGCGGTGGGCGCGGGTGCCGGGGGACCCTCGCGGAGACCAACGGTCCCAGGCTCCCCTGCGCCGCCCACCCGGCCTCACTGGGCCCCGGTGGGGAGCCCGTGGCCGCCCCACTGTGTCCCTCTTCATGTAATAAACGCTTTATTTCCGAACCCGCCCGAGGCCCCGTCACTGCGGCGGCGCAGGGAGGGTCGCGGGGTCCCCTTGGCCCCAAAGCCTGCACCAGGTCTGGGGAGGCAGCAGGAGACAGTTATCACAGCGGAATTTATTGTTTTAAGAAAGACTACAAAAAGGTAGAAAACAGCTCGGCACACTAAACTACCACACGCGTGGACACTTTCACCGCCGGGAGCGGGCGGCCCCATGGCACTGGGGGAGTGGGCGGGGCGCCCCAAAGCCGTAACACGCGGAGCACACAAAATAGTGATTTTTATACAACAGGTTAGATTTTCCTATTCTGTTTTTTCTTTTGCCATAAACATCTATCTCATAGGCTGAAAACACTGAGAAAACGAACAGATAAGGCCATGATGGTTGGAAAGAAACCCAACGAATTACCGACTCCGCCCAGGCGGCTCACAAATCGCACAATAGTCAGGGGTCCACGGACGGGGGCGCGGGGCGCGGGCCGGGGTCCGAGCTCCTCCGAGCCGAGCTGGGCGCTTCCGCCCCACGGCCTCGCTTCTTTGGACGGGGAGGCCGAGGCCGACCACCCTCTCTCAGGTTGCGGGCCGAGGAGGGAATGGGGGCCCAGCTCGGGAGAAGACGCTACGCCCACAGCTTTAATTGCACTTATACCAAGGGGGAGAAGCAGTGGGGGCTGGGGGGTCCCGGGCTGCGCCCCTGCGATGCCCGCCAGGGTCCGGCGCCGGGGCAGCTGTGCAAAGCCCGCGAGCAGAATAAGTTAACGTTCCACGGGGAGGGCCCGCCTGCTGCCCGGGGCGGAGGACAGGCTGGGGGGCGGGACCCGGGGCGGGCCCCTGGGGCAGGCCCGTGGTCTGCCTGGGCACCGGGGTTCCTTAAGGCACGTGGATCGGGTCGGTCTGCGGTGGCGGCGGCCCCGGCCCCGTGATTGTGCCGCCCGGTGGCAGGGGTGCCCGGGGCAGCTTAGCTGGACGGCAGCGCCTGCACGAAGAGGCCGCGGGCGTCCGTGCGCGCCAGCTTGGCCGGCGGCTCCAACGCCTCGGGGCCCAGCGCGGGCGACTCGCCGCCGGCCGCCAGGGAGATCTCCTGCGGCAGCTCGTCCTCGCTCTCCTCCTCCTCCTCCTCCTCTTCGTCTGCGACACACGGACCGGGGCTCAGCGTTCGGCGCGGGGCCCACGAACGGGCCCCAGCCCCAGCCCCAGCCCGGCCGGTGCCCCGCGGCCCGCCCTGCCCTGCCGGGGACTCGCCCAGCCTACCCTTGTCCGCGTCCAGGGGATTCAGCGAGGTGGCCAGGTTGGCGAACTGCGGGACGGGACAAGAGCGCGGGTGAGGCCCCGGCCCTGGCGGCACCCGCCCCCCGCCCGCACCCCCGCGCCCCGTGCACCTCGCCCATGACGGCGATCGGGGTCTCGCCCTTGGCCTGCGCCACACGGTGCTCGATCAGGTAGTACATGTACTCGTCGTACAGCAGCCGGATGAGGTGGAAGGAGCCGAAGCTGGCGGCGCTGCGCAGGGTCAGGTCCCGGATCACCATGGAGCTGCGGGCGGCGCCGGACAGGGGAGGGCGGTCAGCCCCGAAGCGCACCGGTTACCGGACCACCCCGGACTGCAGAGGGCGCTCCTCCGCTTGGCCTTCCCCTAAGGGATGGAGGCCACGCCCTTCCCATGGAGATGGCCTCTGGCCCCGCCCCCGTGGAGATAGCCTTTATGGCCCCACCCACTCCCGGGAAGTGCCCTCACCTGGCCACGCCCCTGTGGAGATAGCCTCCTCTGGCCCTTCCCACTCCAGGGAGGTGCCCTCATCTGGCCCTGCCCCTCATATGGAGATAACTCCCCTGGCCCTGCCCACTCCCGGGAGTGGCCCTCTGGCCCCGCCCCCCAATGGAGATGCCCCCCCTCCGGCCCCGCCCCTTCCCGGGAGGCGCCCTCTGGCCCCGCCCCACCAATGGAGATCGCCCCCTCCGGCCCTGCCTACTCCCGAGAGGTGCCCTCTTCTGGCCTCGCCCCTCATATGGAGATAGCCTCCTCTGGCCCTGCCCACTCACAGGGGCGCCCTCTCTGGCCCCGCCCCGCCTATGGAGCTAGTCCCTCCGGCCCCGCCCCTTCCCGGGAGGTGTCCTCTCCGGCCCGCTCCTCCTATAGAAGGACCCCGCACCTGTAGAAGGACCACTTGAGGAGGAAGAGCTTGGCCGCCTTGGGGAAGCCGGAGCTGCCCTGGTAGGGCTTCAGCACCTGGCTGACCACGCCGTCCAGCCAGGCCGCCCACTGCTCCAGCGAGTTCTGCTGCTGCAGCGTCACCTTGAAGTCCTGCTCCAGGCGCTGCACCACGCGGTCCTCGCAGCGGCACACCCACGAGGCCTGCTCCTGAGGACGGATGGCCGGATGGACGGAAGCAGCGACAGACGGGGCGGGCAGGGGCAGGCCCTGGCTCAGCCCAGCTCCGGCCCCGCCCCCGCCGCTCACCTGCACGTTGGCGAAGTCCACGCGGTTGAGGTCGCTGAGCATCTGGCTGATCTGCGCCGTGTTCTGCAGCACGGCGCGCGCTGCCTGCGCCAGGTGGTTCAGCGAGGTGTAGCGCCGCAGGGTCTGCGCGAAGGCGCCGGCCGCCGCCACCTGCGCGGGACGGAGGGACGGGGCTGTGCGGGCCTCCCCGGGTCTGGGAGGTCCTTTTCCTCCACGCCAGCCGCAAAGCGGGGCCCTGCTGCTTTGCTGGGGAGCCCGGGGGTCGCCTTGGTCAAATGCTGGGTGTCCACCTGGCGGGTGTGTTGAGACTACCTACTGTGCTGTTTCTGGGGTGCCGGGGGCCGAACTCAGGGCCACGAGGATACCAGACAGGGCTCCGCCACTGCCCCAATCACTGGGGCTGAACCGAGGGACTCCACGATGAGATACCTCCTCAGTCCTTACTCCACATTTCATTTTTTTTTTTTTTTTTTTGGTACCAGGGATCCAACTCACAACCTCATGCCTGCCAGGCAGGCGCTTAGACCACTGGGCTAAATCGCTGGCCCTATTTTTTGAGACAGGTTCTCACTATGCAGTTCAGGCTGGCCTTGAACTCACTTTGTAACCCAGGCTGGTGTTGAACTCACAAGGATCCTCCTGCCTCAGCCTCCGGAGTGCTGGTATTAAAGGCATGCCCACCACACCTGCCTTATTCCGCTGTTTTTAAGAGACAGGGTCTCCCTAAGGAGCTAAGTTGCCAGGGCTGTTTGGAACTTGGGTCCTCCTGCCTCAGCCTCCCAGAGTGCTGGGATGGCACCTGCCTGGGTGATTACTAAAGTGCAGAACACACGGCGGGCACTTCTGTGGGAACGTCTGCATTGCTCCTATTACTGCACGCCTCGGTGCCAGCCGCGAGAGGGCGGGGACTCTGTTCGTCTTGTTCCTTATTGTCCTTCCAGCACTGACGACCATGCTGGGGCACGCAGCAGGTGCTCAGTATGCACGTGTGAAATGAACAAATCAATCTATTTGTCTTGTTAGTCATTTTTTATTTTTATTTTCTTGGTGAGTACCAGGAATTGAACTCAGGACCTCGCCTTTGCCAGGCGGGCGCTGCGCCACTGAGCTGTGTCCCCGGCCCTTGTGAGCCCTTCAGTATGGACTTCTCTCTTTCGCCCACCTGCCCTGTGTGCTGCCCAGCCAGGGGAGGCTGCTAAGACACCCATTCTGGACTAGGGGCTTGGGGGTGCACGCCCGTGGTAGTGTTGGCCTGGCAGGCACGAGGCCCTGGAATCCTTATAGATGTTAGCCAGTTTTAGCTACTGCCGAGGCCTGCAGACAGGTTGGGGTCGGCACGGGGTGGCCTCTGCTGCGCAGGCGCGTCGGAACCCCGCCCACCCGCAGGCGCCCGCCCTCCGGCCTCACCTTCACCCGCAGCATCTCCTCGGGGATGTTCATCATGGCGTGCGTGAGCCAGCTCTCCAGGCTCTTGGCGAAGTTCCGGATGGCCTGGGTCAAGGCACCTGCGGGCGGGGCGGTCAGCGCGGGGCGGGGCGGGGCGGGGCGGGGCGCGGGGCGCGCACTCACTGGGGATGGGCCGCAGCACGTCCGGGATGAGGATCTCCACCAGGCCCTGGTACAGCGCGTTGTCACACTGCTTGGTCCACTGCAGCACGGGCTCGAACTTGGACAGCAGCACCAGGCTGGCCTTGGGCAGCCGCTTCTCCGCCTCATCATGCCTGGACACGGCCGAGCCCCGGGTCACACGGGGGCTCCAGGGTCCCGCACCCGCGCTCTGCCACCCCGGAGTCAGGCTGGGGCGCCCGACCAGGGCTCGGGCGGGGATGGGGCGGCCGAGGACTCACACGGCCGGCGGCGGCGCCTCGCTGGGCTGGCTGAGGCTGTACCTCCAGAAGGTCTTCCACAGCGTCTCCAC
This sequence comes from Dasyprocta punctata, assembly GCA_004363535.1. Lineage (NCBI taxonomy): Eukaryota > Metazoa > Chordata > Mammalia > Rodentia > Dasyproctidae > Dasyprocta > Dasyprocta punctata. The sequence continues at coordinate 14,312 of RJWM01016631.1, forward strand.
CAGCGTGAACTGCAGGTTCACCATGACGTCCACGATGGCCTGGGCGGGCGGGGGGCAGGGGCTCAGGGCCAGGGCCAAGGGGCCCCCCAGACCTCCCCTGTGCCCGCGCCTACCTCACAGTGCTCCCGGTACAGGACCTGGAAAGCCTTGATGTCCCCGGGCCCGATGCCCTCGGGCAGCACCTTGCCCTGGAGGTCGAGCTCCACGAAGTCGGGGAGACTCCGGGAAGCGTCTGGGGGTGGGGGGCACCGTGAGGCCTTGGTCCTCCACCCGTCCGCCCCGCCGCCTCCCTCTGGGGTCCCACGGGGCACAGGTCCCCCGAGGGTGGCAGAGTGAGGTGGACCCAGGACTCCAGCCTGCAGGCCCTGGCCCACCAGGTAAAATGAGCCGGCGGGTGCCAGCATCTTTGCCCTGGAGACCCAGGCACCTCATAGACACTGTGCCCTGGGGTGCACCTAGCGCCTCTCCCGGCGCCCCGCTCACCCAGGAACTGCTGGTACTGCTGCACCTGCGCGCTGATGTCTGACAGCCCCGCCGGTGGCTGCGGCCCCACGGCCACGCCATTGGTCATGCCCTCCATCTTCTGGATGGGCTTGAGCCTGCAGGGGCGGGAGGGGGGGCGGCTGGCGCTGCGCGGCTCTGGGGGTGGGGGTGCGGGTGGGGGTGGGGAGGGGCCCGCCCGGGGCACCCGCTCCCCGCCGCCCCTACCTCTGCTTCTGGGAGAAGGGCTGGCCGCGCATGGCCAGGTGCTGCTGGTCCTCCATGAGCCGCAGCAGGGGCGAGCTGGCCTTGATCCGCAGCCCGTAGTAGTGGTACTTGGAGTTGCCCCTGGGGGAGGGGAAGGGGAGGTGAGGGCTGCACCCCCGCCCTGGGGTGCTGCAGGAGAGGGCAGGGGCCGCTTCAGCGTGCACCCCCACATCTAGTGTGCAGCAGGCGCCTGGCTAGTGTTTCCAGGGGAACCACCCTGCCTACACCCCTGCCCAGGGTGCTCCTGATACCCCAGCGGGCAGACGGGGCCGCCGAGGCCCGCAGGGATCCAGGACCCTGCCCAGGAAGAACACGAATGTGCACGGCGGGAAGGCAGTGGGAGATGACGGGGTGCGGGGGGCTGGGACTCCCAGAGGATGAGGAAGGCGGGCTCGTGGCCCGGGAACCCCGACCCACGGGCCCTGACCCAGCAGGACCGAGGATGAGCTGGGCCGGCAGGGCCCAATGCCGGGGGAGAGAAACTACCCGGGAAGGGGCGCAGGCGGGGATGGCAGGGAGCGGGAGAGAGCTTGGCCCCGGGTAGGAGCGCGGGCGGCGGGGGAGCACAGCCCCTGCCGGCTGGGTCGGGCGCCCCACCTGGTGCCCAGGCGGCGCGTGCGCAGCCCCATGAAGACCGAGCGGATGAGCTTGCCGAAGGAGGCGGCGTTCACGGGCTCCAGCTTCTGCTCCTGGCAGTGCAGCAGGTAGTGGCAGTAGAGGGTGCTCCGGGGCAGGCTCACGCCCTCGGCCGTCTCATAGTTGTCCAGGAGCCACTGGACCTGGCGGGCAGGGCGGGGTGGGGGAGACACCGCAGACCTTAGAGCCACTCCTCACTGGGACCCCGAGGGTCCCCCCTCCCTGGGGCAGGCGCCCATGCCCTCCGACGTCGTGTGCAAGTTTCTCCAGCTGCCCTGGCCACCTCGTAGCTATTTAAATACGAATTTACACTCAGCCGGGCGTGGTGGCGCATGCCTTTAATCCCAGCACTCGGGAGGCTGAGGTAGGAGGAGCGTTGTGAGTTTGAGGCCGGCTTGGGCTACAATGCAAGCGCAAGGTCGGCCCGAGCTACACAGTGCGTCCCTGCCTCAAAAAACCAGGGCTGGGAGTTTGGCTCAGCGACTTACGCGCCTGTCAGGCAGGCGTAAGGTTGTGAGCTCGATCCCCAGTGCCACAAAAAAAAAAAAAAACAAAACCCACGAATTTACACTCAGACGTGGTGGTGCATGACTGTAATCCCGGCACTCTGGGAGGCTGAGGCAGGAGGATCGCAAGTTCAGGCCCAGCCTGGTCTAGGGACGCAGTTCAGTGCAAAGGCCCTGGGTTCCATATATGTTACCAAGGGGCCGGGGATATAGCTCAGTGGCACAGCACCTGCGCCTGGCAAGAGCAAGGTCCTGACTTCGATTCCCAGTATCCGCAAAAAATAAAAATATTAAAAAAAAAAAAAACATATCCAGTAAAACCATATCCAGTACCGAAAAAGAAAGTTATGTTAATTTATACAGAGTGAAAAAAAAATCTGCCAACATTGAGGGTGTGAACCCATCTGTAGAACATTTTGCTTTTGGAGATAGCGTCTCACTATGTAGTTCAGGCTGGCTCTGAATTCACTACATACCCCAGACTGGCCTTAAACTCTGGGACGCTCCTGCCTCAGCCTCTCAAATGCTGGACTGCGGGCATGTATCACCACTCCCAGCTACAGAGGACAGCATCACAGGGAGGGGAAGGCGGGGCAGGATGAGTTCTTTTCCTTTCTCTTTTCAGTGTTAAGGAAGGAGCCCACGCCTCGGCAGGCCAGTGCCCCGTCCCCCGGCCTCGGTTCTGCACCCTGACGGTGACAGTGGTCTCCCGAGACCCCCCGGATGGAGGGCACAGAAGCGTCTCATGTGCGTGGGCCTGGTGTCGGCCCCGGCCTGCCTGAGGCGGGGAGAGGGTAACCCGGCAGGGGACCTGGATGAAGGGGCCCCAGGCACCGCAGGGCCTTTTTGCTGTTCCCTGTCAATCTATAGTTATTTCCAAATAAATAGTTAAAAACAAACAAACAAAAAAAAACCCCTTCAGTCACCCGGCGGCCCTGGCTGTACCCCAAGAGGTCGAGAGCCCCCCGGGTCCGCCGGCTGGTTCCCCAGGCCGTCCTGGCCCGAACAGAGCACCTCTCCTCTCCTGTCCTTCCGACCCGAATGAACGACAAGTGTCTCGGGCACTGCTGCGGAAGTGTCACAGAATCGGCCAGCGCCTGGACAGTGGGGCCTGGTCCTGTCGGCCTAGGGGTGTCCCAGCCCCTGCCCGGGCCCGGTGGACACTTACGGTGGCTGGCGAGGCACGGGTGGTGTGGGAGTAAGACTGGCCGGCGCTGCCCAGCATGTAGCCGCCCTGGATCACGTAGGTCCCCGCTCCGCCGCCGCCCCCGCCGTTCCCGCTGCCCCCGCCGTTGCCAGTGGCTCCGCTGCTGCCTCCACCGCTGCCGCCTCCTCCACCGCCGCTGCTGGCCCCGCCGGCGCTGCTGGTGGAGCTGGCGACAACCGGGCTGCCGGATGCGTACATGGGCACGGAGCCACTGCTGGCCACCGGCTGGGAGGCGGCGGGCGAGCTGACCTGGGCGGCCGTGCCCGCGGCCTCGTAGTAGCTGGTGCCCGCTGTCTGCGTGTACAGGGGGGTCTCGGAGTACGGGTAGGTGCCGGAGCGGCTGCGGAGGAAAGGGGCAGCGGGGTGACAGTCAGATCGGGAAGGACCGAGGAACCCAGGGGTGCGACCCGCAGGGGTCCTGGGGGAGGGGATGGCCGGGGCCACGCGGTAGCCTCTCGGGGCAGCTCCCGCTCGCCTGTGAAGGGTCTGGTACTGGCCTGCCTGGGTGCCTGACCGGCGACTTTTTCTTTCTTTCTTTTCCTTTTTTTTTCCCCGTCTTTTTGAGACAGGGTCTCGCTATGCAGTTTAGGCTGGCCTTGAGCTCACGTTGTCTCAAACTCACAACGACCCTCCCACTTCATCCTCCTGCTTCAGCCTCTTGAATGCTGGGATGACAGGTGTGAGCCACCATGCCTGGCTCCTTTTTATTTCTTTGAGACAAGGTCTCTCACTATGTAGCCCAGGCCCTGAATTCACTCTGTAGCCTAAGCTGGCCTCAAACGCACAGTGATCCTCCTGCCTCAGCCTCCCAAGTGCTACGATGACAGGTGCATGGCACTGCACCTAGCTTTGTGGGCGACTTCCCGGGGTGTCATCAGTCCTGCCCTGTGGCGCAGGAGGCGCTTTTCCCCTTCAGAAGCGAGAAGGCCAGGAGCGAAGGGGTGGGTAACGCAGTGGGCTACACTTCCGGCAGCAGAGACCAACCGAGTGCAGCCCTGGGCCCGATCCCAAGCACCGCGAAACAAGACTCCTGCCAGCCGGCACGCCCACAAGCCCAGCTACTCCAGAGGCTGAGACAGGAGGATCGCAAACTTGAGGACAGCCTGGGCAATGAGACCCGGCCCTGGGTCTCAGCGGTGGAGTGCTTGCCTAGCACTGTGAGGCCCTGGGTTCCCCCGGATGCGGGGATGAGGCGGGGGTGCTGGCGATCGCGCATGCTCGCCCGCACAAGGCCTCTGTGCGCTGGGGATGGTCCAGGGAGAACCCGGAGCAGATCCCTGAGAGCGGGAGGCAGAGACGCCCCGGAAGGCCGCAGGGTCCGGCTGGGGAGCTCTGAGGGCACCCGGAGCACCGAGGCCGGAGTCCAGGACTGCGCACCGCCCGGCTTCGCCCCGCCGCCAGCCCAGCAGGCCACTCCTGCCTCAGACCTGGGGCTCCGGGGCTGGGGTGCGGCAGGCGGCGGGCACCACGGAAAGAGTAAAACCGCGAGGTGGCTCGGGAGGGTCCTCGCTGAACGGCCAGGGCGAGGGTCTCTGCATGCGGCCTCCACAAAGGCAGAATGCGGGCCGGGGCAGAGGCTCAGGGCAGGGCGGGCCCCCAGGCAGTCCACCAGGGCGGAGGCACCGAGAACACAGCCGAGAACACAGCCGACACCTGCGCTGGCCCAGAGGGGCGCGGTCACGAGGAAACCTCCGGCCGTGACAACAGAACCGCACCCCTCCCGTGGGACAGAGATGGACAGGGCCCGGGGGCGGAGCCTGGAATGATGGACAAGGCCCGGGGGCGGGGCCTGACCCGGGTCCAGGTAGGGGCGGAGCCTGGGATGATGGACAGGGCCCAGGGGGCGGGGACTGATGTCTGGCCCAAGTACTGGGCAGAGGGAGCCTGAATGCCGGACAGGGGCCAGGAGTGGAGCCTGACACTTGGCTCAGGTAGGGGTGGAGCCTGGAATGATGAACAAGGCCAAGGGGTGGGGCCTGACGCCTGGCCCAGGTAGGGGAGGGGCCTGGGATGATGGACAGGGCCCAGCAGACCCAGGCTGGGGCGGAGCCTGGAATGACGGACAGGGCCCAGGGCACAGGGGCACCGGGCGGCCGGAGTCTGGCTAGGCTCTGTGTCTGACAGAGGTGTCGGGGGGAGCGAGCCCCCTCTGGAAATGAGTCGGTGACAGTTCAGACACCGGGACCACCCTCGGGGTCAGTCAGCACGTGGTGACCCAGAGCCGGGGCCACTCCCTGAACTGATCCAACCCCGGGACTGCCCATAAGCACAGGTGGCGGGCACGGAAGAGAAAAATCAGCCGCACGAGGAAAACCAAGCGAAAATTCTAGAAACTAAGAATAGCTAAAAAGTAAAAAATAAAACATCCTGGAGTCCCTGCGGGGAGGACACACGGACAGCGGCACGAGGAGGAGGAGCAGGGCGGGACCGCCGAGGGCCTCGCAGGGGTCGGAGAGGGGGACGGCGCTCACCGGACCAGCGGGTTAGACACCTGGCTCTGCCTTGGAAAGATTTAAACATCGATCTCTGTCTATCTATACCCTCCCCCCAAACCCCCGGGGCCACAACGCCCCGCGGGCGCCTTTCCCGCCGCTGCCGCGGGTGTCCCCGGCGCCTCGGCCATTCCCGGGGCTGACTGCCCCGCGGGTACCGGAGGCCTTGAGGCCACAAGCGGGGGCCGGGCCCTCCCCACTCACATGGCACTGGCCGTGTAGCTGGCGTCGCCGCCCTCCACATACTGCACCTGGCTGGAGTACACGTGCGGTACGGGCACCTGCTGCAGCTGCTGCACCTGGGCAGAAGGAAGGGCGCCGGGGGTCAGTGGGGCCCCCGCTCTCGCTCTGGCTGGCCGGGTGCACTGCAGGGCTCTGACCTTCGTGTCCCGGTCGGGCCGGTGGGAGTCAGGAAGAGCTACGGGGTCAGGCTGCATGGGTCAGCAGCGCAGGGCTTGCTGGGCAGTCAGCGCTGGACTGCTGGACAGGGCTCAAGGCTAGGGCCTGACACTTGGCCCAGGCAGGGGTGGAGCCTGGGATGATGGACAGGGTTCAGGGGCGGGGCCTCACACCTAGCACAAGTAGGGGGGAAGCCTGGAATGATGGACAGCACCCAGAGGCAAAGCCTCATGCCTGGTCCAGGTAGGGGTGGAGCCTGGAATGATGGACAGGACCCAGAGGCGGGGCCTCACGCCTGGCCTAGGTAGGGGTGGAGTCTGATATGATGGACAGGTACCAGGGGCGGGGCCTGACACCTTGCAGGTAGGGGAGGGGCCTGGGATGATGGACAGAGCCTGGGGCAGGACAGAGCCTGTGACGATGGAGCGGGGGCTGCACACCCCACTCCACCCCCACCCGTCTGCAGGGGTGGAGCCTGAGGCCGGGACCCCGTGAGGGGCGCCCCCCGCCCTCGTCCACCACCTACTTTGAGGGCCGTGGCGGCTGTGGCGAACACTAGCACCTGGGGACCTCTCTGGATCCTGACCCTCTGGCCGGGGCCGGCCGGGGCCGGGAGCCCGGGCAGCGGCTCGAGCACCGCCCTCTGCGGCGGCGGCAGGAGCGGGCACAGGGGCAGCGCGCCCACCAGCTCCGCCGGAGGCCCGGCGCGGGGCTCGCCGCAGGGCGCTGGCTGATCTGCCTTCCTAGCGGGGCTCTGCCTGCCTGAGCTCTGGAGGACAAAAGAGACACTGGGGGGTCAGCGGGCCGCCTGGGGTCCACCCCACAGAGCTCCCGCCTGCTGTCGGGCAGGAGGGGAGGAAGGGGGAAAGGACCTGACCCCCCCAGGCCAGAAAGCAGTGGCATTGGAACCCAGGTCTCAGAAAAGCCCGGGCCGTGAGCCGCCAGCCAGAGGCTTGACTCCCCCACCTCAGCCTCGTGATCCCGGGGTGGGGCTGCTCTGCCTCCCGCACCCCTCAGCCCTCGTCCGCCTGGGGTCGGGGAGACACGCACCTCTTGGGCCACGTGGACCGGCTGGAGGCCCTGCACGGTCAGCTGCTGCACCGGGCCGGCTTTGGGCGCCTGCTGCGGGGTGGCCTGGACCACGGACCTCTGGAAGGGGGAGGAGCCAAAGGCAGGGTGGTGCTACGGTAACCGTGGCAACAGCGCTGTCCCCATGGACCTCAGCTCTTGAAAGGCTCTGCCTGTTTCTACCCGGGGAGACGGGCCCGGGGCCGTCGGGGCTCCTGCACCCACTTCCGGGTGCGCAAGGGCTGAGCCCGGCCCGGGCTGGGGTGGGGTCTCTGCCCCCCCAAGGCTTCCCGTGCAGGCTCTGCAGGGGCCGGGGCGCAGAGAAAGGCAGGGCAGCTGCCAGCCCTCCCTGCCCTAACCCGGGACATGCCAGGCTGCCTGAGGGCCCCGGCGCGGGGTCCTCTGGGCTGGGATTTCTATTGGCCTTCCGGTAAGCGTCTATAGCTACGCGGCCCAGGCTGGCTCCAACCATCTTCCTGTCTCAGCCTCCCTGGTACCCGGGACCAGCACGGCTGGCTGCATCTGCTCCTCTGAGGGGCCGGAGTCCCGCACCTTGAGCGCTGACGGCCCTTTCCTCTCAACCTGCTCTGGGGCAGTGTCTGGGGGCTCGGGGTCCTGGCCCCACAGCTCTCGGGGTGCACTGCGTGGCCCGGGCGCTTCCTCCCAGCCCAGGATCCTGCAGAAGCCGCGGTGGGCTCCAGAGGCAGCTCCGGGGCCTCCCTGGGGTCCGCACTGCCCCCCACAGCACCCCCCAGAGCCCCCTCTGCTGCGCCCGGCCCAGCCCGGCCCGGCCCTCCCCGCCCGCCAGGCACCTCCTGGGACACAGGGACGCTCTGCTGCACGCCGTGGACCTGCAGCGGCGGGGGCACCGAGCCCGCTGGGGTTCCGGCCGTCTTGCTGGCAGAGCTGTTGGCCTGCACCGGCGACCGCTGCGAGGAGGGAGGTGCGGACCAGGTCAGGCTGGCCGGGAGCCGACAGCCCGGGTATCCCCCGCTGCCGGCTCTCCACAGGGGAGCAGCTGGGACGGGGTCAGGCTGGAGGCAGGTGCTCCAAGGTGGCGGTGACGGCAGCAGCAGTGTCTGAGGTGAGGGACCCCTTGGCCTCCCGCTCCCTCAGTGGGGTTCACGCTGAGCCGGGGTGACAGATGCCACCCATGGCCCTCGATGCTGTGCGGGTCCCCGGAGGCTGCCACAGGGCCCAGGGGTCCCGGGACGCAGCTCCCTGAGCTGGAGCAGTGGGTGCCACCGAGGCCTGGGGAGGCGCCGTCCTCTTCTGGGCCCACGGCTCTCCGCGGCCTGGCGCTGGCCCACAGTGCTGCGGGGTGGGGAGCGAGCAGACCCCGCAGAAGCAGGGACAGGGTCCCGCGGTATAAGGGGAGGCCCACCTACCTCTGGGGGCGACTGCACCTGCTGGGCCCCGTGCACCGTCAGGGAGACCTGGCTGGCCTTGCCACCGGGCGCCGCACTCTGTACCACCAGGCGCTGTGTGGGGAGAGCCTGGCACAGGCGGGAGGGGGCGGCATCACCCGGGGAGCTTGGGCCCACCGGCCCACCCTGCAGCGGGGGACATCTGGGCTCAGGCCGGCAAGAGGGAGCCCTGTGCGGGGCCCGGAGCCGGGCCGAGGCAGAGTGGGGGGCCGAGGCAGAGTGGGGAGCCGAGCGGGAGGAGGGCCGCAGGTCTGAGCCAGCCAGCAAACTCGGTGCCGGAGGGCGATGCTGAGCCACAGTCAAAGCTAAGCCAGGCCTAGGGATGCTCTCGCTCTGGGTGAGGCCAGCCCAAAGCTGCCCCTCGGGTGGGAGGCGGGGCCCTACCTGCGGCGACACCTGGATGTTGGTGAGCTGCAGCGGGGACACGTGGCCCGGCTTGGCCTGCACGCTCTGCACCAGGAGCCGCTGCGGGCAGAAGCACAGCCCGGCTGAGCGGACAGGAAGCCCTGGTGCACCCGCCTGCCCACTGCCCGCAGCCCAGGGAGCCCGAGGCTCACCTGCTGGGTGCCCTGCACCTGCTGCACCACCTGGGTGGGGACGCCCGTCTGGCTGGCCGTGGCGCCTGGGCTGGCCTCTGACACAGTCTCGCTGGCCCGCATGGCACCTTCTGTGGGGGGGAGGGGGTCACCCCGTCAACTCTGCCAGCTGCCGCCCCCGAGCCCCTGCGTACATGGGGACTGGGGACAACCCCAGACAGGCCCTGGCCTCCTAAAGACGCCGTCAGGGGTCCCCGGGGAAGCGGGGGCAGGATCCCCAACATCTGGAGGTGCCCCCCCAGGCTTCCTGTCACTAGCTGTGTGACCCCCAGGGGCCTGGCGGCCAGGACGAGGCTGTGTCCCCGATTCTGGCAAGGACACGTCCACGCCAGGCGGGACAGCACGTCCCTTAATCCCCACCTGGGGAGCCCGGAGACTCGCTGGGCCCCTTCCTGGGCCCGACCCCGGCACCCCTGGCCAGGGCAGGGGTCCCCGCAGGCCAGGCAGCCGGCAGCAAGCTGCCCCTCATTGCCCGCCCTCCGTGGCTGGGGCGGGGGCACTCACGCTGGCGGGCAGCCAGGAAGCGGGGGTCATAGAGCATGCTGCCCGCCTGCCCCACCCGCCGCCGGCTGTCCACGTCCCCGGTGCCCGCCGGGCTCCTGGCTCCCCCGACCTTCTCTCGGCAGCTTTATACCCAGAGCCTTGGGGAGCTAATCCCCGTGGGCTGCGGGGACCCAGAGATGCTATCGCGGGCTCGGGTCGGGTTTCAGGCGCATCCTGCTGAGTGATTTGCAGGGCCCTAAGGGGGTGGGGAAGGCCGGCGTCCCCAGAGGCGCTGGCCAGGGACCCTGACCCCGCAGCGATGCCCTCTGTGCCCCCCCCCATGGGGCTGGGCCCGCACCCCACAGCTCCAAGGCCGACGCTGAGGCCTGGCCTCCACTTCCTGGGGGCTCGGAGGGGTGTCAAAGGTGGAGGCCGAGCTGCCGGGGCGCACTGGGAGCCCCTGGGTAGCCCAGTGGAGCATGTTTCCTGCCGGCTCTCGGCACAGGTGGGAGACCAGGGAGGGACTCGCCCACGGTCACCCTGCTGGGAGCCGGCGTGGTACTGCCTGGGCTGAGACCAGGGAAATGAGCTGCCTTCCCGCGCCAGGCAGTGCCACTCGGGGCAGAGCCCACCAGGCCCGGGCTGCCCGCTCCGTCCGGCTGGGGCTCCAGTCAGGGCGTCCCCGGCCCAACCGCCCAGCAGGGCCAGCTCCCCTCCCAGGCAGAGGGGTGCTAGGCTGGGATGGACCCAGGAGGCAGCGCCTGGGTCCCTCTGGGACCGCGCGGAGGAGCAGGGGACTGAGCCCCGCGGGCCACTGTGGCTGCTGTCACAGGGAAGCCGGCCTGGCGTGGCGGGGAGAGCCGGCAGGCAGAAGCGGCAGGGCGCACGCGTGAGGCTGGCCTGGGTAACTGAGCGCCTGAGTGCGACTCTGTCTCAAAATAAAAGAGAAAGGAGTTCGGGGTGGAGCTCAGCGTGAGGGCCCTGAGTTCAATGCCCTGTGCTACCAAGAAAAAAAGTGAGGCAAAGGAAGAAGACGGAGAGCAGTGTGAGCGGCGGGGGTGCAAGGGGGCGGCCTCTGGGCGGGGCAGGGAGCCCCGGGCTCGGGCACAGCCACAGCGTCAAGGCCCGTCGATCTGCGGGGGTGTGGGAGACGCGCTCTGAGCAGGGGAGGCGCAGCACTGGGAAATGGGGTGTGGGCCACAGACAGCGGAACCGGGGCTGGAGCCCGGGAACCCCGCCACTGCCAACCCTTTCACCCCACTCCGCCGCCCGGGTTGCCCGTAAGTGGCACCCTCCTGTCTCAGCCTCCTGAAGAGCAGGCCGGCAGCACGATACGCCGCTAACAGGCACCTTGTGAAGCCCTTTTTTCACGCAGGGTGAGGCTGGGGTCTGGCTCCCCGCTCACGCTGGGGCTGAGCAGGTCTGGGAGACGTCGCTGGCCGAGTGGACGGCTAGGTCCAGGGGTGCGGGGAGGACAGGGTGAGGATGAGAAGGAGGAAGAGGAGGGGAGGAGGCATCCAGGGTCCCTCGGGCCATGCCAGCACAGGGGTGAGGGGTCCTGACACGGGCCCCGGGTTCAGGGTGCAGACGCAGAGGTGGCCATGGCTGTGACGCCCGACGGGGCCCCCGAGAGGGACTGCCCGGAAGAGGGAGGCGCCCGGAGTCTGGGACTCAGCCTGTGCTGCCACGGAGGGCGGGGAGCGGTGGGGCGCGGGGAGCCTGGGAGCGGGCTGGCCGGGTCCTGGGGAGGACCGCGGGGTCAGGCGCTGGCCCGGGCCCTGCGCCGTTTGTGTGATGAGGACCTGACAGGAGAGAAGGGCACCGGGGCGGCACGCGCAGGAGCGGAGGCACAGAAGCAGGCAGGGGTGCTGGTTTCAGCAGGGGTCGCTCCTGCCGCTTTCTTTCCTCTCCCTTGTGGTGGCATGCGGCACCCAACTCCAGCTGCGTCCCCAGCCCATTTCTACTTGTGGTTCTGAGACAGGCTCTTGCTCAGTTACCTGGGCTGGCCTGGCACTGGCGATCTTCCCGCCTCAGCCTCCCCGGGGTCTGTTTTAGTCCTTACTTGCAGGGGGAGACCAGCAAGAAGGGGACGGAGGGGTGAGGTGGCGCCGGGAGGATCAGTCCTGGGACAGTGGGCAGAGCGCCAGTCGCCGGGGCCTCCGTGGGAGCCTCGTCCCTGGCAGGTGTGCGGCCGGCTTAGGCCAGGGCCACGACCCCGGCACAGGGCGAGCTGAGCCCGTCTCCGAGCCCCGCCTGGCCGTGAAGGCGCGGGGTCTCTGTGCCAGTCCACGGCCTCCGCCACTGCCCCGGGCCCTGGGTGTCCCCGGGCCCAGCTGTGCCCAGCGACCCCAGACCTTCCACTCGGGCACTGGCGGAAGCCCACAGGCCACGCCCAGGGCCTGGGCCCCAGGCCGCACTGACTCCTGCATATTTATGTCCGGTGGTCCCGGACCCGCCCTGCCTCAGCCTGCCGGGACGCCCCAGCAGGACCTGGCTGCCTCGCCTGCCCGTGGCTGGGGACAGCGTGACCCCTCCTTGGCCGTTTCCAGGCAGGCAGTGGGGGTGACCCTCACTCCGTCAGCTGTCAGAAGGACAGGGCTGCTCCCCGGGAAGAGGGGACACCTCAGGGACTCCCCACCAACCCGGCCTGGCCTGGCAGGGAGCTCGCACCTCCCCTTACAGGCTGGGAAATCAAGGCAGAGGCCGGCGGCCTGGGAAGCGGCCCATCTGCTCCCGCTGCCTGCAGACTGAACCCCGTCACCCTGTGGTCCCTTCGGTGGCGGAGATAAGCACAGGTCTCCCAGCGCCCGGGGGTGCTGGGCCTCCCTGCCTGGTGGCCTGACTCCGCTTCCTCCAGGGAGGCCCCCAGGTGACCAGCACCGAGGGCCCGGCCCCTGCCCTGCGCGCCCACGGCCACTTACCCGAGACGGTGACCACGATGTACTGCTGCGACTGGGGGGCAGGGGTGGGCGCAGGCGGTGGGGGCGCAGGTGCCAGCTCCGTCACGTAGGGCTTCGGGGCGCCCGGGGGCTGCGCCTGGGGCTGGGGGCTCTGCAGCTCGGTGACATACGGGGGCTGGGGGGTGGCGGCGGGCGGCTGGGGGGGCTGCGGTGCCGCTGGGGGTGGCGGGGGCGGTGGCTGGGCCTGGGGCGGGGCTGGTGGAGGCTGCGACGCTGGCGGGGCCTGCAGCTCGGGAACGTACGCCTGGGTTGCCATGCCAACAGTGGGGGAAATGATGATAAATAAGGCTTTTTCTCTTCTCTTCCTTGGGAAGGGAAAAAAGCAGGGTGGGGGGAGAAGACAGGAAAAAAAACAAAAACAAAAGAAGGAAAAACAAGAATTAATGGAGAGGCAGAGGAGGGCAGGGCTCACCCCGGGGCCTGGAGACGCGTTAGGGCTCCTCACTAACTTAATTAAACCCCAAGGCTGGCGGCCAGACAGGGGTGACGGTCACCTCGGGGGACACGGGCACAGACGGAGGCTGGGCCCTCACCCCCTGCTTCCTGCCGCTGGCCTGGGACCTCCTGCAGTCTGGGGGCCACGCACCGCCAGCCGGGGACCTTGGGACAGCTGGGTGCTGGCTCTGCGCCCTCGCTCAGGTACCAGGAGCGCAGGTCTGGCGGGTCAGGCTCAGAGAGGCGTGGCCCCTGCTCTGGGCCACACAGCAGCGCGGTGACAGCGGGCGGCTCCCGGCCTGTGCAAGGCGGTACCCCGCAGCCGGCGCTGGCTTCTCCTCTGTCCCCAGCTCAGCACGGGGCCGGGGACAGTCTGGGGGCCTCTGGGGGCGCTGAATCTGCGTGCCCCGCCGCCTGTGGCTGCCCACCCCGTGGGCCGTGTGTGCCCCAGCAGCCTGCAGCCGACCCCGGCACCTGCGGGTGTGCCCGCCGCCCAGCGGGACCCAGCAGGGGCTGCCAGGGGAGGAGGCTGCGCCCGGAGCCCGGAGCCCGGAGCCCAGGCTGGTCACCTCCTGGTGGGCGGGGCCTCGCATGGACCGGAACCAGGGTCTCTGCCCCCGGAGGCCACTTCTGACATGGGGTGCAGACCCCCTGCCGCCCCAAGCTCAGAGCCCTCTGAGGCCCCGGGGAGGGCATGGCTGGGGGGCAGCAGGCACCCCAGGAGGCTCCAGGCCCATGCTGAGGCCTGACTTGAACCTTGCTCTTGGCCTCCCGGCTGGATGGTCTCTGGGTCGGGACTCGCTGGGTCAGCTGTGGGGTAGGGCTGTGGGGGCTGAGGGGCGCCATGCGATCTCAAGGGGACATTGTTGGCCACCTCCCCAGCCCTAATTTTTTCTGAGACAGGGTCTTGCTAAGCTGCTAAGTTTCCCGGGCTAGCCTTGAATTTACCAGCCTCCTGCCTCAGCCTCCCGCCTCAGCCTCCCAGAATGCAGGGCGGGCAGGTGTGCAGCCCCACCTGACTAAGGAAAGGGAAAGCTCCACCCCGCCAGTGTCGTGGCCTCAGGCCGGCCGCCCGCTCGGGCCGCGGACACACATCTACCGCAGGGCGTGCGGGTGCGGGAGTCGGAGCGCAGACCTGCAGGGTGAGTGCGAGCCCGGCAGTGACTGCTGAGAAAAGCGCCGGCGCCTGCACTAACTCCAGAGCCAGCGGCTGGCCGGGGCAGCTGCCGATGCACAGCCCTGGAGGGGCGCGAGGCTGGGGCGGTGTGCCGGGAGCCCGCCCGGACAGCACGCAGACAATCAGACAATCGGGCAGGCCAGGCCGATAAAACTCCCTTTCCAGCCGGGCGTGGTGATGCACGCCTTTAATCCCAGCACTCAGGAGGCTGAGGTAGGAGGAGCATTGTGAGTTCGAGGCCCGCTTGGGCTACAACGTGAGCGCAAGGCCGGCCTGAGTTACATAGTGCTACCATGCCTCAAAAAACCAGGGCTGGGAGTTTGGCTAAGTGGCTTAAATGCCTGCCTGGCAGGTGCGACGTTGTGAGTTTGATCCCTGGTGCCACAAAAAAAAAAAAAAAAAAAAAAAAAAAAACTCCCTTTGCAGACGCTGTGATTTCCACACACCATGAGGTAGGATTCACGTTACTGAATATTCTTTTGCTCATTTCCGTATTTTTTGAGACAGGGTCTCATTGTATATAGTCCAGCCTGGCCTTGAACTTACTATGTAGCCCAAGCTGTCCTCAGACTCATAAAGACTGTCCTGCTTCAGCCTCCCACGTGCTGGAACGGTGGGCATGTGCTACCACACACCCCCGGCTTCCCAATCGTTTATAAATATAAAAATCGAGCCGGGCATGGTGGCGCATGCCTTTAATCCCAGCACTCGGGAGGCTGAGGTAGGAGGAGCATTGTGAGCTCGAGGCCCGCTTGGGCTACAATGTGAGCGCAAGGCTGGCCTGAGCTACGTACTGCGACCCTGCCTCAAAAAACTAGGGCCAGAAGTTTGGCTCAGTGGCTTAAGCACCTGCCCTGGCAGGTGTGAGGCTGTGAGTTCAATCCCCAGTGCTGGAAAAAAAAAAAAAAATATATATATATATATATACATATATATGTGTATATATATGTGTGTATGTACATAAAATCATTCTTAGGTCAGAGTTGTAAAAAAAGAACGAGCAAGGCCCGTACTCTGTTGGCCTATTACAGACACCAGGCTCTATAACCCAAAGCTCACATGGTGCTGAGGGCCCGAGGGAAACTGAGAAAAGAAAACACCTGCTTTCCTCCCCTGGAGGATGGGCTCACTAAACTCCCACCACGCATCCCTCTGAAACCTAACTCTGTGGCTGGGTACTTCTCTGCATCTGTCCACAGTGCTGAAGCCCCCGGCCTGCCCCGGCCACTGCAGCCCGCCAGGCCCTCTGAGAACAGCGCCTGTCCTGGTGCCGTACCCGGCTCAGGGCCCCCAGAGCCCCCATCCTGGAGAGTAAAGAAAACCTGGCCGGCTCCTCACACCCCGAAGGCCCAGGATGTCCAGACCCAGGATGTCCCAGCCCCTCCCGCCCGGGGCCTTTGCACTGCGGCTCCTTCTGGCCTGCCAGCCCCAGCCTGCTGGGCTGGTCTGGGCTGGTGTCAGCCCCGCCCACTGCCAGGCACACGGTCCGGTCTGATGGACTCCTCAGCAGTCTTTCTTTATTCTCTCACTCACACCTACCCTTCCCTCCCAGGTGGGAGGAGAAAGCTCGCCCGTCTTCCACCCGGCTCCTGTCACCCATGGGGGTCACCACTCTCTCTCTCTCATTTTTTTTTGTGACACTGGGGATTGAACGCACAACCTCACGCCTGCCTGGCAGGTACTTAAGCTACTGAGCCAAACTCCCGGACCTAGGTTTTTGAGGCAGGGTCGCGCTATGTAGCTCAGGCCGGCCTTGTGCTCGCGTTGTGGCCCAAGTCGGCCTTGAACTCACGACGCTCCGCCTACCTCAGCCTGCCGAGTGCTGGGACTAAAGGCGTGCGCCACCACGCCCGGCTGGACAGTGCTCTCTTTTCGGGTTGTTTTTTTCCCCCAGTGCTGGGGATGGAAGCCCGGGCTCGCAAGGCTGGGGTGCGCCCGCCACCGTGCCCGCTCCTCGGCCCCAGGAACTCAGGCCTTATTTGCAGCTCTGTGGGGTGGGGGTGGGGGTGGGGAGCCCGGGCTGGTGGGTGCCCTGGAGCAGCTCCGTGACACTGTGAGGACTGCAGCAAGTGTGTGCCGGGGGGTGGGCGACATCGCGAGCCCCGTGCCCGGGGAGACACCTCGCCAGGCCGGAGAGACTGTGCCTCGTGCTGCCGCCCTCTTTTCTTTTGGCTTTGGTTTTTGGGACAGGGCCTCGCTGTATAGTTCAGGCTGGCGTTGCATTCGCTATGCAGCCCAGGGTGGCCTCCAGCTCGCAATGATCCTCCTGCCTCAGCCCCCCGAGTGCTGGGATGACGGGCAGCTGCTTTGCTAAGCCTGTGGCCCCGGAGGAGTCTGGCTGGGTATGTGACGGAGGAGGGGGAGGCCGGGCCGGCAGAGATGCCCCTCAGGCTGACGCTTCCCACGGTGGGCTAGGCCGGGTCTGAGGGGTCTTCTCTGTGCTCCCCCCAGAGCCGGAGGAAGGCAGCAGCAGCAAGGGGAGCCGACGCGGCTCCCAGAGACCGGAGTCCTCCCAGCCGGGGGTGCACAGGCCGAGGCAGGGGGATCACTGCATGCTCGAGGTCAGCCTGAGCTACACAGGGAGACCTCCGCTCAAAAACAAACAAGCAAGCAAGCAAACACGGGGATAAACTGGGGTCCTGGGACCCAGCTTCCGAGATCCTTGCCACAGACCCCCCAGTGACCTGTCAATCTTTCCAGCCACTGGGCTCTCCTTCCGTTCAAAGTGATAAAAGTAAAGACAAACGGTGAATGCTGCGGGCCGGGCAGGAAGTACCTAGCACTGTAATGACAGCAGAGGTTAAAACGGTTTGCGCGACCACTGTGTGTCCCATGTCCCACATTCGTTATTTTACAGGCGTCACGGAACAGCAGGATGAGATTAAAATGATTCCTGCTCCTAGTTTGGATGAGACCCAACAGGTCCAGAGAGGTTCAGTAACTCAGCCGAGAGCACACGGCTAGAAAGCAACTGATGACTCGGTCAGTACACCACTCTCCCTGGGCAAACGACCCTCTGGGCTTGGGCCCTGCACCCACAGAAATTATTGGTGGGCAGAGGATGCCAAGGCAGTCAACAAGATCAGATAATCTGGGCCATCCCTTTCTGAGCACAGCCTGCCTAGGAAGAGCTGATAATCTTTCTTAGCAACTTTTCTTTTAGCTTTTTGAGACAGGGTGTCCACTGTGTAGTGCAGGCTGGTCTTAAACTCACTAGATAGCCCACACTGGCTTCAAACCCATGGTGATCCTCCTGCCTCAGCCTCCCAAGTATTGGGATTACAGGCGTGCGCCATCACGCCTGGCAAAGATTTTATTTTATTTTATTTTATTTTTTGTACCAGCAATTGAACTCAGGACCTTGAGCTTGCCAGGCAGCTCCTTATGCTGCAGAGCTATATCCTCACCCCTTCCTTTAGCTTTTTGAGACAGGGTCCCACTGTGTAGTCCAGACTGGTTTTAAACTCACTAGATAGCCTACCCTGGCCTCAAACCCATGGTGATCCTCCCGCCTCAGCCTCCCCAGTGCTGGGATTATAGATGTGCACCATCACACTCAGCGTAACTCTTACAGATCCCTACTAAAGCTGGATCTCCACCTGTCTAACTCGGAGGGAGTGGTGGCTTCTCTTTTCTAGGAGGGCCTGGTACAGGGCAGGACCCCAGCCACCCACCAGCCCGATCTCAAATTGGGGGGGGGCATGAACCGATTCTTTTCCTTGGGGTTTATTCAGTGATTTTAGAGACCGGTTGCAGTCCGCACACCAACCAGCTCAAAACCAGCCAGAGCAAACAAACCCGACTTGCTCCGGCTGGCGGCTGAAAACCAGCAAAACACTTCCCCGAGCTGGCAGATCGAGTCGCGTGGCCCGAGACAGCAGTTGCAGAAATCCTCCCCTGACAAAGGCGGACAGCTTCCCCTTCGCCCCAGGGTGGCACTGGGGCGGGCCACGTGGCTCTGGAGCCTGGTACCTCCTCGGCACACGTGACCCTGTTGATAGGAACCTGACACGAAAACATGTGTCTGTCTGGCCAACAGCGGCGGTTTAAGGAATCTCTGAAACCTCCCCACGGCCACCTGCTTCTCCCTGCTAGGGGCGGAGACCGTGCGAAGTGGGCCCGCAGTGGGGCCCACCCCAGGGAGACGCGGCACACAGAAAAGCAATCGAGTTTCGCTTCCTCTAAATCCGGCTCCTGCCATCGCCCCGCCCGGCCCTGGGCTTCGAATTCTGCCAACTAATTCCCCCGCACCAAAGAAAGCCGAGTCGGCCGCTGCCCCAGTTTTCCGTGAAACTTGCTCGGCCCACCCTGTCCCCTCCCTGAGAAAGGAAGACGGGGTGCAGCAAAGGAGGGCAGGGCTAAGACTCAAGTTCTCAAATCAAACCACCCTCAGAGGCCGGCAGATAAGGAAGGAGCCTAGGACCCAATCAGAAATCCTAGAAATGCAGGAGAGGGCAGATGGCAACGATTCGGCCCATTTTACAGAGTGGAAAACTGAGGCCTCCAACGTGGTCCCCACTGGTCCACGCACTGAGTCCCGGGGACAACCACGGGGTGCCGAAAGGACGCGCGACACCGGAAACCTCCTACGCTACAGAGACCGCCCCGGGGCCGCCGCCCCAACCGGCTCCCGAGGGCGGCGGGAGGGGCTGAGGCCCCGCCCAACGCCGTGGCCCCGCCCAGTGCCCTTCTCGCTCCCATTGGCCCGGCCTCTCCGGGCCCGCCCCTCCGCCCCTCCCGACATATAAAAGCCCCCCGCCCCGGCCCACGGACCTCCACTCGCCGCCGGCCTGCGAGCGCCCGCCCCTCGTGGGGGACGGGCCGCGGGGCTGGGGGGCGGGTGGTGTCGCCCCGCCGGGCCCCGGCCCCCTCCCCCACGGCCCCGACTGTCGCCGCCGCCATTTTGACCGCCCGCCCCTTCCCCCCGGACTGGGATTACAGCGACACCCGACGCCCGGCCCCGCCGCTTGCGCTGGTCCCGGCAGCCGCCTGGGCCGCCGCGGTTACCTCGGCTTCCCCCCGCTCTGTCCGCGGAATGGCTCTTCGGAGGCCTCAGTGGCGATGTGGGGAGGGGGACGAATCGCGCCGGGGCCCCCGGGCCAAGCCGGGGGGGTGGGGGTGGGGGTCGGGCGGGCGGTTGTTGTTGTTGACTCGCGTTGCCGGGTTGCTTGGTCGCCACGACTACCGTGGCTATGGCGCCTCCGTTTCCCTCACCGGGGCAACTGTTGCTACCCACCCTACTTACGTCACGCGTAGGGGGCGGGGCTCCGGTGTTCGGCGGTGCCGGAAGAGCTGATTGGACGGCGCCAAGGCCGCCTGGTATACCATTGGTGTATATACACGCTTTTCAACAGCCCCTTGATTTCCCGACGCTCTCATTCATCGGTAGGAATGTCCATCAAAAGAAACAGGACTCTTAAAGGCAGCGGAGCCCGTCAGTCCCGCAAGGAAGCGGCGGACTAATAATAAAGGGGTGGGACCCCTGCGTGCGGGATTGGTTTGCGGCTGTAAAACCAGCCTGTTGGTTTGGCTAAAAAGAAGTCAATCTAACCCAAAGATCAGTCGCGCTCTATGGCGGGAGGCGTTGCGCATGCGCTGCACGCAAGGCCTACTGGGAATTGCAGTCCGCTCCCGCGTACTTTAAATGACTTACCAAATAAAAAAGCGAAAAAGGAGAGATCTCCTCCAGACTTCTCCCTCCCTCGGTAGGTCTCTCGCAGTGACGTCACGGGAGGAATGTAGAAGACCCGGGCTGCTCTGTGACGTCAGTGGTGGGCGGGGGCACGTGTTCTGTGACGTCACGGGCGCGCTCCCACCACCCAGCGCCCTGGGAGAGGGGCGGTGCGGTGGGTTCGAGCACCGGCCTCCCCCGCCGTCGGGCCGGAAAGGTCAGCCGTCTCCGCTCGCCGCGGCCGCTCTGCCCGCAAGGTCTCCGAGGCGGGGTCGCGGTCACCGCTGCTGCCGCGGCGGTCAGCAAAGGGCAGCGCCCGGCGCCGCTCCGTGCCTCAGTTTCCCCGGCAGACCGCAGCTTCGAAGGAGCTGCTGGAGTGCAGTCACTCCAGTGCGCAAGATAAATATTCTGAAGCAGCGTCTTCAAAATGTCAGAATTAATGAGAAGAGAAATCAATGTTGAACAAAATATCAAAGTGTTAAATAGAGACAGCTTCGCGGGCGAGTCGGGCCAGTGCGGGTCAGAGCCTTCTTCGTTGTTTTCCCTTTTTTAAAATTTAATTGTGTGTGCGTGTTCATGATTTTTCCAAATGAGTAGATTATAGTTGCTCGTACAACAGGGAGAGAGAATGAGTAAGTGTGACATGATGAATATGGTAATTGGCTCCTCTGTAGTAACTATCTTACTATACGTGTGTATTTTATAACTTCGCGTCGTACACCTTTATTTTTTGCGGCACCGGGGATTGAACTCACAACCTTGCGCCTGCTAGGGCAGGCGCTTAAGGCACTGAGCCAAACTCCCGGCCCTTCGTACACCTTTAAAAATACTGTTTTTTTTTGGTCTTTTTGAGACAGGGTCTCACTGTGCAGTTCAGGCTGGCCTTGAGCTCACTTTGTAGCCCAGGCTGCTCTTGAACTTGCAATGATCCTCCTGCCTCAGCCTCCTGAGAACTGGGATGACAGGTGTGTGCCACCACAGCTGGCTGAAGTTTATTTTATTTATTTATTTATTTATTTTTTTGCAGCACCGGGGATCGAACTCACAATCTCGCACCTGCCAGGGCAGGCGCTTAAGCCATTTAGCCAAACTCCCGGCCCTAGTTTTTTGAGGCAGGGTCGCACTATGTAGCTCAGGCCGGCCTTGTGCTCATGTTGTAGCCCAAGCCGGCCTCCAGCTCACAACGCTCCTCCTACCTCAGCCTCCCGAGTGCTGGTATTAAAGGTGTGCGCCATCACGCCCGGCTTGAAGTTTATTTTTTAAAAAATACAGTTTTAGGCCAGTTGTCGTCCTGCACTCTTGGGAGTCTCAGCTACTTGGAAGGCTGAA
Source organism: Dasyprocta punctata (assembly GCA_004363535.1). Lineage (NCBI taxonomy): Eukaryota > Metazoa > Chordata > Mammalia > Rodentia > Dasyproctidae > Dasyprocta > Dasyprocta punctata. The sequence continues at coordinate 35,445 of RJWM01016631.1, forward strand.
GTAAAATGATCAGGAGGTTGAGGACAGCTTGGGCAATCTGGGGAGACCCTGTCTCAGAATAAAATATTAAAGAAGCCAGGTGTAGTGTCACACATCTATCCCAGCATTCCGGAGGCTGAGGCAGGGGGATGCTGAGGCCAACCTGGGCTACATGGTGAGTTCAAGGCCAGCCTGAAGTAGCATGAGATGGGTCCTGTCTCAAAAAATAATAGCAATGAAGAGCACTGAGCAAGCATACACAGGGCGGTGAGTTCAACCCCTTACCAAAAGTAAAACAATATATATATATATATTTGTTTGTTTGTTTGGTTTTTTTTTGCGGCACCAGGGATTGAACTCACAACCTCGTGCCTTGTCTGACAGGCGCATAAGCCGCTGAGCCAAACTCCCAGCCCTGGTTTTTTTGAGGCAGGGTCGCACTGTGTAGCTCAGGCCAGTCTTGCGCTCACATTGTAGCCCAAGCTGGTCTCGAACTCACAACTCTCCTCTTACCTCAGCCTCCTGAGTGCTGGGATTAAAGGTGTGCACCACCACGCCCGGCTTCCCAGCTTCAATAAATACATATTTTAAATCTTTTTTGTTAAGCCGGGTGTGGTGGCGCACACCTTTAGTCCCAGCACTCAGGAGGCTGAGGCAGGAGGGTCACAGTGAGTTCAAGGCCAGCTCATGCTACACAGCAAGAACCCCACTGCAAACAAACAAAGACAACAAAGAAAGAAAGAAAAATCCCTTAGTTTGAAGTCTCTGATTCCATCTCTGCTATGCGACATCAATAAAGTGGCCCCAACTCTCTGAGTTTCGTTTCCTATGTCAACCAACATTACCCTTCCTTAGTGCAAGATTCTGGGTAGTAAAAATGAGGGGAAAAAGACGAGAAAAACACGCAAATTCCCTGCCTTGGCGACCCAGTAGAAGAAGCACAATAAGCAAACGGCGACCTTAATCAGCATTACACATCCTGCTAGGCACAGTGCTGCAGGCATACAGTATCCGCTAATCAGCAGGCTGAGGCAGCAGGATCTCCAGTTTGAGGCCAGCCTAGGCGATTTAGTGTGACCCTGTCTCAAAATCAAAAGTACAAAGTTCTGGGGGTACGACTCAGTGACAGAGCGCACCTGGGTTCAACCCCCAGTCTTGCAAGAGGAAAAAAATTGGTCGGTGCAGGTTGGGGATGGGGCGTGCTTTGCCAGTGTGGAGAGGAGGGCAGCTGCCCCGTCTCCCTGGAAACGTCGGCCCTGGCCCGCCCCCCCAAGACGTGCAGCCCTGCCACCGGAGGCGCCCAGGAATAAGCCCGGCTGGCGGGCGAAGTGGCAGTGCTCCCTGAGACGGCCAGCGCCCAGGGGGCCCTCATGCGCAGGGGCTGGGGGAGGCCTGGAAGTCCTGTGGTCACCTTCCACCCGTTTCCCACCTCCAGATGTCCCTGAGAGACCGTCTGTCCTGCAGAGAACTTCTTCCATCCGAGATTCCTCATAGAGCTGGCTGTGGTGGTGCACACAAGTAATTCCAGCGCTCTGAGAGGCTGAGGCAGGAGGATCCCGAGTTTGCGCCCAGCCCAGGCAATGTAGCAGCTTACCAAGACTCGGTCCCAAAACGTGAAGAAGGGGAGAGGACGCCGTCTGGGGGTGTAGCCCAGTGTGAAAGCCCTGGCTTCAATCCTCAGCATAGGAAGCCAAAGAAACCTTCCAATACCAGTCACGGCAGTGAGTGTAGCAGGAGAGGGAGAAACAGGCTGGATTTTTACCTGGTGGCGGTTGCATGCAGGAATAGAGGTAAAAATTCACCGAACTCTTCAAGATTTGCGTGTTGTATGCACGCTCTTCCTCCCTTGAAATTAATCAGCCCAGTGTGACGGTGCGCACCTGGGACCCTAGCTACTCTGGAAGCTGAGCAGGAGGCTTCTAGCACCCAGGAGTTCCAGACCTGGGCAACACAGTGAGACCCATCTCAAAATCAACCCATAACAGTTTTTAAATGTCCAGATGCGTTTATTGTGCCATCAGAAGTAGCTCTCAGTCAACTCCTTCCTGGAATAATAGTAATAATAATTACTATTACCGTTATTTTTTTTTCTTTTTTTGGTGCCAGGGATCTAACTCATGACCTTGCACTTGCCAGGTGGGTGCTTACGCTGCTGAGCTAAGTTCCTGGCCCATTATTATTATTATTATTATTATTATTATTATTTTGGTTTTCTGACACTAGGTCTCGCTGTGTAGTTCGGGCTGACCTTGAACTCACTGTGTAGCCCAGGCGGGCCTTGACCTTCTGGTGATCCGCCTGCCTCGGCCTCCCACGTGATGAGATCACAGGTGTGCACCAACCTGCTCAGCGAAACGTAATTAAAGGCATCCTTCTTGTGATCCCAGCACTTAGGAGGCTGAGGCAGGAGGATCACTGTGAGCTTGAGGCCAGCCTGGGCTACAGACTGAGACCCTGTTCCCCCCACCAAAAACAATTTGCCACTTTGCAACATGCAGTGACGTCACATCTTTAGACAGCTGTCATCTGTGGCACTGTGACCTGTGGGGTAAAGCGACAAGGACGATGGGAAGAGGCACAGGGGACCGGGCTGCCCGAGGGCTCCCTGGGCGCCAGGCAGCAGGCTAGACGGAGCAGCGGGGCGGCCCCCGCCGCAGAAGTCCCAGCTCCCCGGGCGGCATCCGTACGGGCACTGGACGCGCTGTCGGCCAGCGGCCTGGCTCCAGGAGTGGAGGGGGGACAGCCAAACGTCAGCGCCCGCCGCCAGCAGCCGCAGGGAGCACCGTGGGCCCGCAGGAGGCGGCGCGAGACGCAGGACACGGGTCTCCGGCGGCCGAGAACGCAGCGGGTTCTATTGCTTTCATTTGTTGCTTTGTTTGTTGGTCTAAGACAGGGTCTCGCTCTGCAGCCCAGTCTGATCTTGAACTCACCGTGTAGCCCAGGCTGGCTTCAAATTCATCTCACTCCTCCTGCCTCAGCCTCCCAAGTGCTGGGATCACAGGCACGCACCACACCTGAGGAGAAACTTTTCTCTGGGGAGGGGGCTGTCCCCTGGGTTGTAGCACATTCAGCACCCTCTCCGTCACCCCAGCTGTGACCACCGACTTTGTCCAGTGTCCCCAGAGGTAAAAATTGCCCCCAGCCAGGAACTTCTGCTAAAGGACAGGGAAACAGCCCCGAGCATCCTGGGTCCCCAGGCCGTCCAACAGCACAGACAGGGACCCTCGCCCTTGTTACGTTCATTTATTTATTTATATTTCGAGACAGGTCTTGGTAAGTCACGTGGGCTGCGTTCCATCCCCAGCACTGCAAGAGAAACAACAAAAGTCCACGCATGGCCAGGCGTGGTGGTGCACACCTGTCACCCCAGCACTCAGGAAGCTGAGGCAGGAGGAGCATTGCGAGTTCGAGACCAGCCTGGGCTACAAAGTGAGCTCAAAGCCGGGCATGGTGGTGCACGCCTTTAATCCCAGCACTCTGGGAGGCTGAGGTAGGAGGAGCGTTGTGAGTTCGAGGCCAGCTTGGGCTACAACGCGAGTGCAAGGCCGGCCTGAGCTACATAGTGTGACCCTGCCTCAAAAAACTAGGGCTGGGAGTTTGGCTCAGCGGCTTAAGCACCTGCCTGGCAGGTGCGAGGTTGTGAGTTCGATCCCCAGTGCCACAAAAAAATAAATAAATAAATAAAGTGAGCTCAAAGCCAGCCTGAACTGCAGAGCAAGACCATCTCAAAAAACAAAAACAAAAAAAAAGTTCACACATGATGTGGGGGCACATGCCTATCCCAGGAGGCTGAGGCAGGAGGGTCGCCACAGTCCCAGACCAGCCTGGCCTATCTTGTCTCAAACAAATGAAAAATCTGTCCCTCATGGCCAATAGCTTCATGTGGCACTTGACAACCAAACTGGAAGCCCCAAGGTCAGCGGTGGAAGCTAGAGAGTCTGCGCCAGTGGGGGAAGGTGCTGGGCCGGCAGGCTGAGGATCTGCACTGGAGCCAGGAAGCAACGCTCAAAGTAAGGACCAGGGCTCCCGGGAAAAGCACCCCAGCCGTCCTCAGTGACAGCGAGGTCCGGAGTTCCCCTGACGATGAGAACAGCCGAGTTCATGTCAGGAAGCCAGCGTGACGGCTTCTCCTGGAGACTGAGCAGCACACGTCTCCCCCTCCGGAGCCAGGGAGCGACGCTCAGAGTGAGGACCAGGGCTCCCCCAAAGTGAACCGCAGCCACTCTCAGCGACGAGGTCCCGAGCGCCTCTGACAATGATAACACCCAAGTTCATATCAGGGGAGCCAGCGTGACAAGCTCCTCCGGGAGAACCCACGGCTCCAAACAACACTGAGAACCCAGATTGCTCCTCTTCCTCTCCAGGTCTCCTCGCACGCTGGCAGGCGTCCTCAGGGGGCGTCCACGCTCAGCACTGCGCGGATTCAGCTCAGCTGGGGTTAAGTGGACCCCCAGTTACCGGTCCACTGCAAAGGGCACACTCTGAGCATCTCTACCACAGAGAGCCCTGTGCACCGTGGTGTGCGTGGGAACGCACATCTTCTCTATTCTAAAATCCCGTTTTTCACTTCTCACGCTGGCAGAGACCCAAAGCTGGACACCTAGGCCACTAGTAAGGAAGCAGCTCTGACCTGTTGCTGGAGAGCAGTGAACTTATTTAACCCTTAGCTTGTTGGGCTGAGGAAAAATGGATGAAAAATCCTGGCACTGGTGACCCACACCTGTCACCCCAGCACTCTGGGAGGCTGAAGCAGGAGGGTCACAAGTTTGAGCCCAGCCTGGGTAACTAATCTAGGGAGACCCTGTCTCAAAAAACAAAACAGACGAGAACTCCATATAACCCAACCTAGTACACCCCCAGCCCCACAAGTCTTTTCATTGTTTTTTGAGTCAGGGTCTCTATTGCAGCTCAGGCTGGCCTTGAATTCACTACGTTACCAAGGCTGACCTTGAACCTGCAGTCGTAAGCAATCCTGCCTCAGCCTTCCCCGTGCGGGGATCATAGGTGTACACCACGCTGCCCAGTGTTTTGCTTTTGCAGGGCTGGGGTGTGGACCCGGGACTTTGGTACTGAGCAATACCCTCAGCCCTTTTTAAAATTAATTCATTTTTAAATGTTGAGAGGTCTTGCTATGTAAGTAAACTGACCAGCCTGGACTCAAACTTGTGACCCTCCTGCCTCAGCCTCCCGAGTGCGGCGGTCACAGGCAGGCGCAACTGCGTCTTCAGGGTAGGGTATTCGGAGTCTTTGTTTAACCTGTGCGAGGCCCTGGGTTCCATCCTCGGCACTAAAAAAAAATAAAAATAAAAAAAAACTGCAGAGACAAAGACGTCAGGCTCCGGGCCGCGGACAGTGCGGGCGTCACAAGCCTCCGGGTTCCTCCTTCTCGTCCCCAGGGCCAGGGACGGGCCGCTGGGAAAGGGCGGAAGGCCGCAAGCCACGGAGGGAAGGGCGGGCGAGTCATTCATCAGCCCTTTGGAAATGGCACAGCCTTCCGGCCGGGAGCCGGCAGCTCGGGGAGCAAAGGGCGAGGGGCAGCGGATTCTCCCCAGGGAGGCGGGGCCCCAGGAGGGCACTGAGGCGCTGGGCCGCCTTCGCTGTGACCCAGACGGGCACCAGGGCCCCCGGGAGGGCAGGGCCGGGCGGGGCGCTGGGGCTCAGAGGTGCTCCTGCTCTGGGCGTTTGAATTGAGGTGGAATTTACATCACATAAAATGAACATTCTGTCGTGGCCGTGGCAACGAGTCCATCCATCCATCTGTCTGTCTGTCCGTCCTGGGTGCCTGGCACTGCCGCTCAGCTGAAGCCTAAAGCCCTAAAACACACGCGTTTGCGACAGCCTGTGGCAGACACCCCTGCCGGTTCCCAGACCCCGTCATCGCCAGCGCTGCCCCCGTCCCCCTTCCCAGCCCTGAAAGCTCGGGTCCTCCTCCTCCTGCCTCTGTTCACGGATCTGCGCCTTCCGGACATTTGGTGTACTTGGGGTCACCCAGCCGGTGACCTGCGGGCTCTGACTTCTCTCCCTCAGGAGTCTGGGGCTTTTTTGGAAGATCACAGGTTCGAGGGTAGCTCAAGCTACATAGTGAGACCCTGCAGCAAAATAAAATTTAAAAAAGCCAAGCGCAATGGCACACACCTGGTCATCCCAGCACTCGGGAGGCTGAGGCAGGAGGGTGGCTGTGAGTTCGAGGCCAACCTGAACTGCATAACAAGACCCTGTCTCAAAAAGACAAATAAATAAAATAATAAACAAATAGGGTAGGGTAGGCAGCCCACTGCTCCTCGAGTTCAATACCCACGTACCGCAGTGGGGAGGAAGGTGAGGCGCCAAGGGGCCGGCTTCGGGTGTGGCTGGTGCACGCCTGTCACCCCAGCACCCCGCTGAGGCAGGAGGGTCCCTGCGGGTTTGAGACCAACCTGGTGAGATCCTGCCTCAAAAACAAGATGGAAGATGTAAGTTCTGTGTATTTTCTACTGGACATTGGGACACGGTGGGGCCCGGTGACCTGCCTGCCCTCCAGATCATTCTGAAGCTCGAATTCGAGAACACCGGGTTGGGGGCAGGGTTAGGAACACACCACAGATGTGAAATCCCGCAGCGCGGCCCGGCCCCACAGTCTGTCCGGGGCGCTATCACTGTGTGTGCGTGTGCTTGAGACGGGGTCTCGCTATGCAGTTCAGGCTGGCCTTGAACTCACTTTGTAGCCCAGGCTGGTCTTGAACTCTCAATGATCCTCCTGCCTCAGCCTCCCCAGTGCTGGGGTGACAGGCGTGCGCCACCATGCCCGGCTCCTATCATTACTATTTATTATTTTTGTGTGCTGAGGGTGGGACCCAGGGCCTCTTCTTAGCCAGGCAAGCGCTCTAACCCTGAGCTGCACCCCAGTCCTTTTAAATTCTGCTTTTCTGACACTGGATTGTCCAAGCTGGCCTCAAACGCGACACCCTCCCGCATCGGCTTTCCCGCTGGCCACCGTGATGGATGGGTGGGAGGACAGACAGCGAGACGGGACGAACCCCGGCCTCCCCTGTGCCAGGCCAGCGCGGCCCCTGCAGGTCCTGGGGTGGGGGCGTCCGGGTGCCGCGGCCCGGCTGAGTCCTGTCCCCGCGCGCGTCCCACGTCCCGGCCCGATGACAGCAGCCACGCGCGTCACCCGGCCCGGCAAAGGTTATCGCGGCCGGAGCCGGAAAGGTCGCGCTGGCGCGGGGAGATAAGGAGGTGGCCCCGCTCCTGGCGCATAAATGCGCGGCCCGGCGGAGGCGCTGCGCCCGCGCCCAGACCCTGTCCCCGCGCGCGATGGCCCCGCGCGCCCCGCCGCTGCTGCTGCTGCTGCTGCTCCTGCCGCCCGCGTGGACGCGGCTTCCCGGGGCCGAGGCGCGGGCCGCGCCCTACGGGCTGAGGCTGTGCGGCCGCGAGTTCATCCGCGCCGTGATCTTCACCTGCGGGGGCTCGCGGTGGAGGCGCGCGGACGCCCCGGAGCCCCGGGCCGCGGGTGAGCGGGCGGGAGGGGGGACCCGGGGACCCCAGCCCCCGGCCGGTTCCCGGTGCCGCGAGGGGACCCTGGCTGGGACCTCGCGGGGTTGGGGACCGGTTAGGCCGCAGCAGCTGAGGGGCGCAGAGCGAGCCGGACGGAGGCTCAGGAGGGGCGCGGGCCTGGCAAAGGCACAGGCGTCGGTGGGGGTGAGGACGGGCGGGTGGATGGACAGACTGACGTGCGGCCGATGGACAGAGGAGTGGATGCGGGGGCGGAGCGAGGGAAGGAGCGCAGAGCCTGAGTATGCGGGACCTGAGTTCAAGCAGGAGTCCTGTAGCACCGCTGTAATCCCTGCGCTAGAGAGGCTGAGGCAGGAAGATCCTGGAGAATTCCAGGCCACCCTGAGCTACAGTTCAAGCCCAGCTCAAATTACAGAATGAGACCCTCTTTCTCTTTCTTGTTTTGCCCTTTTTTTTTTTTTTTTTTTTTTTGAGACAGGGTCTCACTATGCAGTTCAGGCTGGTCTTGAGCTCACTGTGTAGCCCAGGCTGGCCTCGAACTCACAGTGATCCTCCTGCCTCAGCCACCCGAGTGCTTGGATTATAGGTGTGCACCACCACGCCTGGCTGAGACACTATTACAAAAAAGCAAGAAAGGAAAAGAAACCCTACAATTTAATAGCTGTGTGTCCGTGGGCAGTTCTCTGAAGTCACCTCTCGGGGTCACTGGAAAGTGGGGGTAATGATAACAGCACCCACCTGATGTGGTTGTCACCGTGGGGAGTAAAGGAGTTGACCCCCCCCAAAACCAGTTTAAACAGTGGCCAGAACCTGGTGAGAGTTCAGTGCAGGATCAAAGATTGATTCATGTGTTTTATGCTTGCTTATCCTGTCCCTGAGCTTGTTAGAGGGTTTTCAGTTGGTGGTCAGCCCTTATAAAATTCAAGGAAACAGGACTTACTGTTGTCCCCCTTAGAAGGAAAGTGAGGCTCAAGTCTACTACTCATGGTTATAGCGAGGCCAGTACCCGAATACATGGTTTCAACTACAGGGCCCTCCATAAATAAAGAGCAGGGGAAACGAATCACAGGAAAGCCAAGCTTAGTCAGGTTGAGTCACCTGCCTGTCAAAACTGGTGGCAGAAAAAAACAGAAAACGTGGTGGGGGAGGCAGTGTCGGAGCCCAGGACGGGGTGGCGCCACGGAGACCGTGAATCGGGAAGCCGGCGGGGCGGGCGGCCCTGGCCACCCTGCTGGGGGTGACGGCCACTGGCTTCAGCCCCGCTCTCCTCTCCGCAGCCGATGCCTTGGAGGACCTGGAGGACCGCGCGGACGGCCTGGGTCCGGGGGAGCCTGAGGACGCCGTGGGCCCCAGCGAGTGGCTGGCCCCTGCCGAGTCCCCGCGGGCGGTCCCCGGGGCCCGGCCCAGCTGGCAGGGCGCCCCTGGGGCTCGGCGCCGCGGCCGGGACGTCCTGGCTGGGCTGTCCAGCGCCTGCTGCAAGTGGGGGTGCAGCAAGAGTGACCTCAGCAGCCTCTGCTAGGCCGGCGCGGGCAGCCGGGGACGCGGGCACCGACCGCCCAGCCCTGACACTCCGGGCCCACGTTCAGGGCTCCGCGGGACCCAGAGGCACGGGCTGTGGCCTGGGTCACCCCAGCTCCGGCCCTGAGCCCAGGGCCCCACCGTGACCCGAGCCAGCAGGGCTCCTGCGCTGCCCCCCTCGTCCCCGCCGTACCCCGAGTGGCCTCACCGAGGAGCCCCTGTCCCACGCTCTCCGCAGGCCCGGGGTCATCGGCCCGGGGTTGGGGTCCCGGGATCCCCGCGTCGCGGGCCGGGAGGGGGCGCTGCGGGCGCAGGGGCTCCCCCGCCCCGATGGTAATAAAAGTTGCAAGAACTCGGCGGCGGCGTGTGTCACTGGGGGGGCGGGACAGGTTTGGGGAGCCCGCGTCGCCCCCACCCCTCGCTCGCCGGGACTTTCCGCTGGGGACGCGCGCGCGGGGGCGAGGTGGCCCGGCTTCCCGTCCCCGCCCGGCCGGCACCCGGGAGCCATGCGGGGCGCAACGGCCGCCCC
>RJWM01016632.1:0-44975 GCA_004363535.1 Dasyprocta punctata
CTCACAGCCTTGCGCCTGCCAGGGCAGGCGCTTAAGCCACTGAGCCAAACTCCCGGCCCTGGTTTTTTGAAGCAGGGTCGCACTATGTAGCTCAGGTCGGCCTTGCGCCGCTCACTATGCAGTTCAGGCTGGCCGTGGGCTCACTTTGTAGCCCAGGCTGGTCTCGAATTTACAAACAGTTCTCCTGCCTCAGCCTCCCAAGTACTGGGATTACATATTATTATTTTTAAAGATGCCACAGAAGTACTTAACAAAATCCATTTCATGCTTTTTTTAAAAAAATCAGAAAACTAGCAATGCAGAGGAACTTTCTCAATTTGGTAGATGACATATACAAAAAATCTACAGCTAACATACTTTTAAAAATTAAGTTTCATCACCCCAAAGATCAAGAAACAGTGAAAGATGTCTGCTTTCGATACTTCCATTTAACATTTATCATAATGAAGCTTCCAACTACAAACAGGGCTACTAGAAGTAATACATGTCTCTATTGAGGTTTCAGAATACAAGACCAATAAAATTCACTAAACTAATTATAAAACTGATACAGATGCATGCCTGTAATCCCAGCACTCCGGACATTGAGGCAGGAGGGTTACGGCAAGTTTGAGGCCAACCTGGGCTACACAGTGAGTTCAAGGCCGGTCTGAACTACAAGGTGAGACCCTGCCTCAAAACAACAACAACAAAAAAAGATATAAAAAATAAAAGGAAGCTGGGGATTTAGCTCAGTGGCCTAAGTGCCTGCCTGGCAAGCACAAAGTCCTGAGTTCGATCCCTGGTACAAAAAAAACAACAACAAAAAAAAAAAAAAAGAAGAAGAAGAAGAAGAAAAGAAAAAAAGAAAAGAAGAGGAGTTTGGGGATATAGCCCAGTGACACAAACACCTGCCTGGCAAGCGCAAGGTGCTGAGTTCAAATCCTGACACCAAAAGAAAAGAAAAGAAAAGGGTGTAGAATGTCTAAAACAATTCTGAAAAAGAAAAACAAAGTTGGAAAATTTAAACTATCTGATTTCAAGATCATTATAAAGCTATGGTCATCAAACAGCATGACATTGGACTAAAGATGAGTGAACAGGTCAATGGAACAGTCTAGAGAATCTATGTGCACCTGCATAAATATGGTAAATTGATTTTTTTACAAGGTTGCAAAAATAAATCAAAGGAGTAATGATGTTTATTCAATACATGGCATTAGAGCAGATGGAGTTTATGTGGAAGAAAATGAACCATAATGTAAACCTCACAACCTTTACAAAATCAAATCAACTGGGCGTGGTGGCGCATGCATTTAATCCCAGCACTCGGGAGGCTGAGGTAGGCGGAGCGTTGTGAGTTCGAGACCGGCTTGGGCTACAACGCGAACGCAAGGCCAGTCTGAGCTACACAGTGCGACCCTGCCTCAGAAAACCAGGCCGGGAGTTTGGCTCATTGGCTTACGCGCCTGTCAGGCAGGCGCGAGGTTGTGAGTTCAATCCCCGGTGCTGCAAAAAAAAAAAAAAAAAAAAATCAAATCAAAGTGGACCACAGATCTAAATACAAGTGTAAAATTACAAAGCTTTTAGAAAAAAAATGGGAGAAAATCTTGACAACCTTAGGCTGAAGAGTTGTTGGATTTGACATTGAAAGCATAATCTATAAAAGACAAAACCTGGTATTCTGGATTTCACAAAAATGTAGATCTACAAAAGATACTGCAGAGACAATGAAAAAGCAAATTTATAGACTGGTAGAAAACTATAATCCAACCAAGAACTTGTATCCAGAGACAAAAACAGTACTTGGTTCTCAGTGTTGTTTTGAAGACAAGAGAGTTAATACAAGCAAAAATTTTAGCATGGTATCTGGTCCATGTAAACATTCAATAAATATGAACTATTTCATAACTTCATAAATCATTATAGCATTTTTTAAATTGAAAAAAGCCAAATGTTCATCAAGAGAGAAATTATTGAATTATGACGCATATGTTACAAGAAACATTAGACAATGGTTTTAAAAAATAACTGGGTTGGGTGTGATGGCGCACACCTATAATCCCAGCACTTGGGATGCTGAGGCAGGAGGATCAATGCAAGCTTGAGACCAGCCTGGGCTACAAAGTGAACTCAAGGCCAGCCTGAGATCCGTGCCTCCTGAGAACCTGCCATGTTGGGTCAGGGAGGTTCCAACCAGAAGACAACTAGCCTGCCTTCCTGGTGAGTGGCATGCGCAGTGCAGGCTCCAGAAAGAGAAAGATCTGTGCCTCCCGTGAGCCTACCGGTGCGTGGGCTAAGAATCAAGGACAGCCCCCCCGCCACACACCCCCATCCCCTGTAAGCAACCTGCTTGTTCGGAGGACCGGCTAAGTGGATAGCAACTAAGGTACATAAAGCAACTAAATGCTTGTATTGTTTGGTTGATTTTGCAGGCCTGGGGCTAGCAGTCTGAACATGTCTTGGGAGGATGGCAGTATGCAATGTAGCAAATATGGGGGATTCCCTTCTATCTTGTCTTTGAGGCCCAATATTGTTCTCACTGTTTTGCTTTATTCAGTATTCTGCTTTGATTGGTTTTATTCTGTTTTGGTTTTGGTTTGATTTTGCTATGCCTGATGGAATGGACAACTATTGTGAAGATAACAAGATACACTATGGTAGCTATTATTTTCCTAGTATCGTGCTTTGAAATTCTGCACCAGTTCTACTGTTTTGTTTTGATTGACTTTGTTCCATTATGTTTTGTTGGATATTACTATCTTTAAAGTAAAATTTAAAAAAAGGCCAGCCTGAACTGCATAGTGAGACCCTGTCTCAAAAAGACCAAAAAAAAAACAAAAAACAAAAAAACAAAAAACCAAAAAAACAAACAAACAAACACTTTGTATTTACTAACCTGGAAAGATCTCAGGGATTGTTGTGGAAGAAACAAACTGCAAGACAATTCGTATAATATGATCCTATTTGTGCGAAGAAATATATATTTTCTGGAAATTTTTCTAAAATGATCCATAACAGTTGCTATCCCTGGGGAGGGGAGGGTGTAGGGAAAGAGAAGGGGCCTTTCACTTCATATTCTACTTATTCCTGTAATTTTTGAATTTTTACAGTAAGAATAAATGTTTTACTACAAAATTGCAAAAGAAAGAATTGACTATCTTTTAAAAGAGCAGCAATAGAAAACAACTTGCTGATCGCCTTGTCTCATGGCATCAAGTGCATGAAGGAAAGCTTTGCCCACAACAGGCCGATGGAGCACAGCCCACTGGCCTCAGCCAACACAAACAACAGAGAACTCAGTTATTGTCCTAAATCGTGCCACCAACTAACTTTGGTACATTACTGGTTAAATGTGTTAACCGTACTTCTTGAGGGATGGAATCGAGTGTTTGTGCTCTGTCTGCCCTGCAAGAAACATGGGCCCTGGTTTAGAGGTGACACTCAAATTGATGGAAGGGGAAACTACTTGTGACAGGAGCTACATCAAGGGAGCTGTGAACACCACCCCTGCCCAGGCCACGTTGAAGTGACACACGATCGCCACCTAGTGGCACAAAGGATTCCTGTAGTACTTAGTGATAGGAAATGCACTTCTTTTTGAGGTATGTTCCATAGACAGGCACTTCACAGCAAAAAAGACCATGATCTTCCTTAGAATCGTTCTCAATCATAGACTGAGAACTGAATTTATGCCATGAAATGTTGGTAAAACAACATCAAGATTCTCGTGTCAGCCAGCTGTGGTGGCACTCGCCTTTAACCCCAGCACTCGGGAGGCTGAGGCAGGAGGATCCTTGTGAGTTTGAGACCAGCCTGGGCTACAAAGTGAATTCAAGGCCAGCCTGAACTGAATAGTGAGACCCTGTCTTAAAAAATAGGGCCGGGGATTTAGCTCAGTGGCTTAAAGTTGTGAGTTTGATCCCTGGTACAAACAACAACAACAAAAGATTCTCCTGTGTCTTTAGTCTCTAGCATCACACACCATATGTCTCAAGGTTACATGCTGTCTGCTCCTGCCCTAGCCTCTTTCCACCCAAAAAGAACGACCAACATACGACAACAGGTCTCCATACCCACCCCTTCTCCCAATGGCAAGACACTAATGAATGTTCCTATGCCAGTGTGCTCAGGACAAGGTATAAACCCACGCCTGGGAAAAACGTTTCCACAAAGCTTGTTCTCTGGGTTCACCCTCTTTCTGAATTATCTACCAAAAAGTGAAGGGCAGTCTGAAAACGCATGGTGATTGTGCAGCAGTGCTAGTACCACTCTGTAACAAAGGCCATATCTGCCCGTGCAGGGAATGGGAATATATTTTCTTTTCTTGCCTCCATTGAGGAGCAATGCATTCTCCTCAGTGTTAGGGATGCAGCTGCATGCTGCACAGGTATAGAGATGGGGGACCTTGTGTTTACTGGCTTGTAATCTCACAAGGGAGAGTGCAGGACACGCTGGAAGTCAGGTTACTAAGAGAAATGTTCATATTTCTACGTCTCTAATATCTTCCATAAAGTACAACAACCTTTTTCTAAAGTGCTCCGCAGTACAAACAACAAAAACCTTTCCAAAGAGTCTAAGAGTGAGACTCTGTGTAGTCTAGGGATAAGGAGAAAGAGGCCCCGAGCAACTGTGTTTTTTGGAAAAGACTCCGTTACAAATCCTACCAGTGTTCACACACTATGAACGTCTTACAATTTTGGCTCTTCACCTTTCACCACCATGTGTGTTCTGAAATGTGGGAACAAAAGTACTGGGGAAATCCCGTCACAGCTGGGACAGCGGTTTGAGAGGGAGGCAAGAGCAGCAGGCGGAGCCGCCGTTTGGGTGCGTGGCCACAGATGAGCCCGGGCAGGGTGGGTTTCTTCCCTCGGCCACACGCTGGAGTCGCACAGAAATTGGGAATCATAAACAAGATGGATCCATCAACCTACTCCCAGTCTTTAAAAAAAAAAAAAGCAAGACTCCGTAATATCTATTTATATGCAGCTCCCTGGGGACCCAAGTGGTTCTTCCTAATGGCTGAGGAATGCTGATAGCTAGCCATTAGGTCTTTACTCTGAACGTTTTTTAAGACCTTGTCCTGAGTGGGCTCAGGGAGATAATGACCGTTTCGGCTGTCGGTAGCACATTCAAAAGCTGCTAATAAGATGTGCAGGAAGATGTGTTCTTCTGAGCGTCCCTTATTTCATAATCGTTAAAGTAGGTCCTGCTGGACTAGAAAAATGCGGTTTCAGCAGGAAGAAAAAGCTGCGAGGAGACGAGCTGGGAACGAAGCGCGCGCGGAGGGCGCCCGGGAGGAGTTTCCGCACAGAGCTGCGGGGCGCCTAACGGTCCACGGGGAAGGCGGGAGCTCCCCGCCCGACTTCCCCGTGCAGGTCGCCTCTCGCGGTCCGCTTCCCGGGCCCCCCGCCCCGGCCCTCGCCCCGTTCCCTCGCTGGGCAGCGGGACGCTTTCGGGGGTCTCCCCGGCCACCTGGCCCCGACCCGCCACCTTCCGCCGGCATCCCGCCCGCGGCCGGGCGCCCCGGGGACGCTGGCTCGACGTGCGCCCTCGCCTTCCTCCCGGCCTCGCCCGCAGCGGGCGCCGGCAGCGGCCGCGATCGGCGGGTCCACCCCGCGGGCGGGCAGCGGGCCGCGGGGGCCAGGCGGCGGCGGTGCCCCTACTCACGTAGCGCTGCAGCTTCCTCTCTGGGGGCGACTTGACGAGCCAGCCGGTGCACACGGCGTCGCCCGTGCTCATCGTGGCCGCGCCGCCGCTTCCTCCGGCTGGGCCGGCCGCCCGCCCGCGGCAGGAGGAAGTCGAGCCGGGGATGCGGCGGGGCGGGCCCAGCGCCGCCCGCCCAGCGCCGCCCCGGCCGCGGCCCCGCGACCCCCGGGAAGGGTGCAGGGGAGGGGGCGGGGAGCGGCAGCGCCCGCGCAGCCCCGGCCGGCGACGTCGGGGCGCCCCTTCGGCGCTTCTGCGCCCGACCCGAAGCTCTGCTCGGACAGCCGGGCCGCGCCGCGGGCATCGAGGACGCAGGGGTGGTGCTCCGCGACCGACTCGGGAGCACGGCGTGTAACCTGTCGCCTTCGTTCCCGTCCCCGACCAGCCGCATCCAGAAGGCCGGTCCCCTGCCTTAGAGTGCCAGATCAAAACCCCTGATGCATCTGCCGCGGAGCGAGTCAAGGCAGTGAGAAAAGCGAGGCTCCGCTTCCACTTTCCCGCTCCTCTGGACGGGCTGCGCAGGGCGCCTCCACACGGCGCCCCCGGAGACCCCTGCGTTCAGCGCCGAGCTCCGCCGGCCAGAGCGGCTCCCTGTCCCGGCGAGCCCACGCGAGTCACAGTCAAGGGCAGTGTTGCTGCAGGCGCCTTAATTCCAAATTTGAAAGGAGGACTCCGAGAGTGATTGCACCAGGCGGTGTGCACAACACCCTACGGAGTAATAATGATAATAACAATAAGCACCCAACTTTTATTGGGACTTTCTGGGTGCCAGATTGACACTTTGCCAGTTATTGTCCTAAGCACTTCACTAGCGTTACTTCACTGGATCTATGCAAACATCCCATCCAGTGGAAGGGAGAGAGCCACGGAGGAAAAGGGAGAGAGGAAGAAGTGGGGGCAGCAGACTAACTACCGTCCTCATCTCTGTGACTAAGCATGAGACCAGAATTGGTATTTGTAACTTCCTTCTTTCACTGCTCTCTCGCTTTCCAGCCAGGACCTCAACTGGTCAGAATTCTTTGCCGGAAACTTTATTCGGAGTGAGTCTGGCTCCTCACTGGTCCTGCCCGCACGCGGCAGTATTTAAGGGATGCTTCCCCGTGATTGTTTATCTGAAACAGGCTCACTAAGACTGGGTCGGGGATCCCCGGTAGAGCTTTCACTTGCCCAGCGCGCTCAAGGCCCCGTGTTCCGTCCCCAGCACCGCCAACGAAGGTGGGGGCGCTTAATTTGGCAGTTCGTTCAGCACTGTAAATCTTGTAGCTAGAAGGGTTTGTGGAAGCAAATGTTCACTGTTGCAGAACAGTTCCTTTTTCAAGTATGTCATTAAAGGCAAAGGGGAAAAGGGAAATTCGAAAAGAACGTGAACATGGAACATTTTCTTTCACTAGAAATTTGAAAAGAAAATTCTGGCTCTTGGACAGACATGGAGAGACATGTGAAGGCCATGTCCCAACCACCTCTTGTTCGAATAAAATCTAGGAAGCATGTGAGTTAAAAAGCCTGGAGTGTCATGGTATATGTTCAAATAGGGCAGCTCTTTTTCCTATATAGACATCTAAAATGTGTTTATCTGAAAGTGAAAGCCACCTCATTTCCATTTAAAGTATGACGTTCGGCTTTGTTGCTGTCAATGATACTATTTCTCATGTCTCATGAGAAAATCCTGACATCATATCTACTATCTACTCTGGTGCCAAAACCAGAAAAAGACAGCTTTTCAAAACAGAAACACTACAGACCACTATGCAGAATGAATATAGCCATAAAAACTTTTGCCAAAACACTAGCAAATAGAATTTTAAAAATGCATTTAGATATTGTAACAATGGCTAAGTAGAGTTTATTCTAGAGATGTAAAGCTCATTCATTCAATATTTGAAAAACAGTCAATGTGATTTGTTATATTAACAGGCAAAAGAATAGATAATATGATTATATAACTTTTCATGCATACAAGCATTTCACAGAATCCAATAATCATTCATGACAAAAACTCTCAGTAAACCACAGATGGAGAGGGAGCTTGCTCAACTTGAACTTCTGGTTTTTTTTTTTGTTTTTTTGTGTTTTTTTTGCGGCACTGGGGATTGAACTCACAGCCTTGCGCCTGCCAGACAGGCGCTTAAGCCACTGAGCCAAACTCCCAGCCCTGGTTTTTTGAGGCAGGGTCGCACTATGTAGCTCAGGCCGGCCTTGCGCCGCGTTGTAGCCCAAGCCGACCTCGAACTCACAACGCTCCGCCTACCTCAGCCTCCCGAGTGCTGGGATTAAAGGCGTGCGCCACCACGCCCGGCTTCAACTTGAACTTCTATAGAACATCATCTATAGAAGACCTATGACTAATGTTATATTTAATGGTGATAAAATGGACACTGTCTTAAGAAGATTGGAAACAGGGTAAGGATATCCACTCTCTTCACCCTTAATTTGACATAGTAGTAGACATTTTGAGTAATGCACTGTTATAAGGAAAGGAAATAAACGTCATATATATTGGAAAGAAAGAAATACTCTCAACTTGCAGGTCACAACATTGTCTTCATCAGTTGTCTCAATGAATTTGTAAAACTAACCGCCCTAACTAAATGAGCTTTTGCAAAATTGTGGGATACGAGACTATCTCTATACAACGTCAAAGCTCTTGATAAAGCTATAGTAATCAAAATTGTGTGGCATTGGCAGAAAGACAGACATGTAATTAAGTGGAATGGAATTGAGAACCCAGAAAGAGGCACACATAAATTTTTCCAACTCTTTTTTGACCAAGGCACAAAAGCAATTCAGTGGCAGAAGGGTAGTTTTTTCAACAAACAGTATTGGAGTAATTAGGTATTGATATAGACTAAAACAAAACAAGCAAAACTCAAACAAAAAACTCAATCCAAGCCTCACACTCCATACAAAAAATTAACTCAAAATGAATCCCATGTTTAAATATAAAACATAAAGCTATCAAACTTTGAGAAGACAGCAGGAGGAAATCTTTGGGACCTAGAACCTAGTGATGAATTACTAGACATGTCACCAACCTATAAAGGAAAAATTAATGAAGTGGATTTCATTGAAATTAAAACTTATGCTCAGTAAAATACATCTTTGCGAGCATCATAAAACAAGCTACATCTATATATCTAACACAACACCCCTCAAGAATATAAAAAGAAGTCCTAGAAGTCCACCCAGTGACCCTCCAGTCTCTGTGGTTCCCGTGCAGTCTTGGGTCTGAGCAGCTGAACAGCTGAACCATCTGTTCTGCTGGCACTTACAAGTAGCCTGTTGGGAGTTAATGCCTTGACTAACATTGCAGATTTAGCAACTAGATGAGACATAGCAGCTTTTAGGTTGAATATCAGGGTGTTTTATATTCCTCTATGATAGGAAACAATCAAAAGCATTGCATTGAGCTATGTAAGGAGAGAATGAAACAAGCTGAAAAAGTGATTACTGTGCATGCTGGAAAATCACTGGAACTGAAGAAAAAGGTAGAGCATAGGAGAGAAGAAATAAAGTCAAAATTGGAACAATTTATATTATTTCTCTAAAATGATCAAGAGACTATACATAGGTAATTACAAGATGAAGAGATAGATATTTTAGCAATACTAAATGAAAGAATAACAAACTTTTCAGATCATGCCTCCTCATCAAAATATCTATTAAAGGATGTAGAGAGCAAATGTGTAAAGTCAGAAGTAGAATTCCTGGCAAGTGTTAACAGTCTCTACCACAGATACAAAAGCTTTAAATATCCTGAAACTTTTTCATTCAAATTCAAGGATTTGGCCAGGGATTTAGCTCAGTGGCCTAAGCGCCTGCCTGGCAGGCATCAGGTTGTGAGTTTGATCAAAAAAAAAAAAGAAAGAAAGAAAGAAAGAAAAACAAATTCAAGGATTATAGTTACCAGCTTCCTCCACAATATTCTGGCCCAAACAAAATTATCTAGCAACTTTAAGTACAAGTAGTTCTAGATTCTGAAACAGTACATTGCAAACTTATTGTCTCAGAAAATAGAAAAACCAGCCGGGCCTGGTAGTGCATGCTTGTAATCCCAGCACTTGGGAGGCTGAGGCAGGAGGATCACTGTGAATTCGAGTCCAGCCTGGGTTACAAAGTGAGTTCAAGGTCAGCCTGAACTGCATGGCAAGACCCTGTCTCAAAAAAAGAAGAGGAAGAAGAAGAAGAGGAGGAGGAGGAGGAGGAGGAGGAGGAAGAGGAGGAAGAGAAGAAGTAGAAGAAGAAGAAGATAGAAAAGCTGTGCAATATGAAAATATGCAAAAATTACTTCATGGCCCATGGAGATTTTATACCTGGTCAGCAGTTCTGGGTGGGTTATAAGGGCTATAAAAAATAAATCTGAGGCTACTATGGGTGTGTGTAAAGAGTCTCTTCCAAAAAGGAAAATAAAGCAAAATTGACCAAAGTAAGGACAGGATGGATTATGGGGAATTGGACAACATAATCAGACTATTATATTGCATTAGGTCTTAGGAAAATTATCTTCTGCCAAAAGTAATAGCTAGTACTATTGACATGTCATATACTCTGAAGTAGATGAGATTTCCTTTTATAATTTGAATGATAGAGCTCTTCTGGATATTTTTAATGATCATTTTTACAGAAGCAGATCAAGCTTACTTCTTCACTGGAACTGACTCAAAACCCTTAAAATCTGTACAGTAACAGATTCTGAATGATGAACTATTAGAATGCTTATTTGTTTTTTCTTTTAGTAAACATAATTAAGCCAAGAATCTGGTCAACAGTTCTATAAATTTGTTTTTAAGTTTTCACTGTAAACAGTCATGATAAGTTGATCCCTTTCAGGAAGTTCTAAAGAAATGTTATTATAGTACTTACTTTATAGGTAAATTATGGGTCCTAATAGAAATTGTTTTAGAAATTCTTAGATAAAATACTTGAGAATTCTATTAGTTACTTTTCTTATTGCTAAGGCAAAATACCCGACACTCAGACTTAAAGGATTATTTGTCTCCCAGTTTGCAGAGGTTTCAGTCTATAGTCAGCTGGCTCCAAAGCAGGGTGGCTTAGATGAGGGGCATCACGGAGACGAAACAGCTCATGGCAGGCAGAAGTAAGCAGAGGCAAATAATTGAGAATAACAACTTCTTTCCGCCCCTTATATATTTTATCTAGGCTACCCGGCTTAAAATGGGTGCCAAATCAATCAGTGGACTTATTTAGTAATCACCAACCCTTAATCCCAGCCTTCTTAATCTTAGCATTGTACCATAAATCAATCCCACATTCTAGACCCAGTCAACTCTGAAAAAGCCCCATCTATGAATGCATGAGGCTTTGCGGGGACATCCAGACACAAGCCATAACAAGAAGGTATTGCTTAGAAGAATATATTACTTCGGTAGTTGCCAATAAAAGCCCATTTGCTTTCTTAAAAAATCCCAAAACTCAACAGCAAAACCAAGCAAATAAATAAGCAAATAAAACCCTAATCATACAATTAGAGAATAGGCAAAAGACACGGAGACGCATTTCACTGAAGAGGATATACAGATGATAAATAAGCACACGGGGAGATGTTCAACATGATTAGCTATTATGGCAGTGCATATTAAAACCACAAAAAGATGCCACCACCTATCAGAATTGCTAACCTAAAAAATTCAGCAGAATTCTCACATTGGTTTCCTGACTTATGGAATAAGGGCATTGTGGCAAAAAACCCCAAGTGGAAGCCTCTAGAATTTTCTCTAGAGCTTCTTCCCACCAGTGTAAATCAAACGAAGCACCATGTGCTTAGAGAGGAATTTCAGAAATTAGTTCTTTCATCAAAGATTTGAAAAATACAGGGAAGGAAGTTTCTATCACACTCCCATTTCATTCTCCACTTTGGCACGCACAGCAGGTCTTGAGAAATGTGGCAATTTTAAACCAAGGGCCTCAAATTTGTTTATATTTTTCCCATTGATAAATGGGTCGATGGCTCCTCCCCTCGAACCTAGGCAGAACTGTAACTTCTTAAACTGCAGAACACTGCAAAACTGATGCTACAAGACTTCCAAGGCCGTGTCACTAAAGACGAGGCAGCTTTATGCCTTGGTCACCCTAACACTCAGTTCTTGAGCCCTGACCCACCCAACAGAGTCAAACTCTGAGTCTGCCGTACCTTAAGGAAGTCCAGACCACGTGGCAAGACCCACTCCAAGGAGGTGCTCCAGTGCCTGCAGAACCTTGCCTCCCGTTGGTGCGGCCAGCCTGCACGAGCAGGACACATGTGCACACGCAAGCACACAAGATGTCTTGGTTACTTTTCACTGGTTGCTGAGACAAAACACCTGACACCCAAAATTAGGGAAGGAAAGGTTTATTTATTTTACAGTTTCTGGAGGTTTCAGTCCATAATCAGCTGGCTGCAAGGCAGGGTGGCATGGCACAGGGGCAATACTTCAAGGCAGCAGCCCAGCAAAAGCAGCCGGAGTAAAAGGAAGCAAGAGCAAGCCTCTTTTTCTCCCTTATATTGTACACAGGACACAAACACCCCCCTCCACGGGTGGTGTAGCATCCACAAATCTCCTTGCCCTCCTTTGCACAGGATGAGGGTATTTACAAAGTAAGAACCCTGGCTCCCTGCTGAGTCTCTCAGCTAAACTTCTGACCTTCTCAAATTCACACAATGAACAGGTAACTGCTTGTGCCCTACACCCCAGAATGTAGAGCTGTGGAGTTACTTAATTAAGCTCCTAGACTTCTCAAGTTGACACAATGTAGAAACCATAACACAAGGGTAGGAACAGGTTTATCACTTGCAAAGTGAGGGCCAGTTGCCAGGGCTGCTGAGTGTCCTGAGATTGAGGTTCAGCTGCAGTTGAACTGAGGCTAGGGTGGGACTGGCAGTTCCCAAGTGCGAGCAGGACATTGTGTGGCTGGACCATCCTGCCAGCACTAAGGAGGGAACCCCAGGGTTTCTGGCCCAGGTTTGGGGCAGAGAGGAAGTAGGGGGAATGGAGCTGAAAGCTGTCAGCTTCAGATGCTGGAAGTGGCCCCTTGCAGAAGGGGAAGTCAGAACAGGGACACAGGTACCTGGAAGGCAGGTTAGTGAGAGAGCACCCAGATCATAGCTGCCAGCCATCCCATCATCCCTAGCCATCAAGCCTTCTCTGCCAAGGCCTTGGACATCATGGAGCAGAAGAAGCCATTCCCACTGCTCTCTGTCTAAATTCCTAACCTGAAGAACCTGTCCCCAAAGCGAAATGGTTGCTTAATGTTACTGAATTTTTGGGATGGTTTGTTAATGCAGCAGAATAAACCTAGGCTGTGGACGTGAAATGACTATGGATTGCTATAAACTTAAACAAGATATTATTTCAATTGCTGCTCCAATTCCAGATGTGATCCCTTTGCTATAGCAGTTCTACTCCCCTCCCCAATATTTTCCATGCAGCTATTGATCTGAGCAATATTGAAGGTTCTGTTACATTGTTAGTTGGGACATAGCACCCTGTGAAGACAGAATGTATTAGAGTTTAGAATTAGAATGTTCCCCAAATTCCCAAGTGCTCAGGGGCAGGGCTTTCATGGGGTGCTGTACTCATAAGTGGATTTGGTTCAGGGCTGAATGTGCTGCTAGGAGGTGGGGACTGGTTGTGTGTCCAGAGGTGGAACTTTCAGAAGGTGATTGGGTCACAAGTGCAAGAACGTCATCAGGGAACCAATCCACTGAGGAGGCTGTAAGTCCATGGCATTATTGAGAGGTGATGAAAACTTAACAGGTGCATCCTAGGTGAAGGAAATTGGTTGGAGGGCATTACCTTGAGGACTGTATCTTGTCTTCTCACACTTTCCTTTATACTGTGCTTCCTGGCTGCTATGAGTTAAGCAGCTTTCCTCTATCATGTCTTTGCCAAGGGTCTAAAACAGTAGAACCAGAAGGCTATTGACTGAAACTTACGAAACCATGAGTCAAAATACACCTTTCTTCCTCAAAGTAGATTTATGCTAGATATTTTGGAACAGCAATGAAAACTGACTGCCACACAGACCCTGTAGGATAGCACTCTGTCTTAGACACTTTCTCATTGCCGGGATGAAACACCCAACACCCACAACTTTAGAGAAGAGAGGTTTATTTTAGCTCACAGTTTTTAAGGCCATGATAGAAGGGCCTGGTGAAGGAAAGCCACTCACGTCATGGCAGCCAGGAAGCAGAGAGCAAAGGGCAGACCCAGGACCTAGGGAAGGTCATAAACCCTTCCATGGCACAAACCCAGTCACCTGCCTCTAACCAGTCCTCAGGTACTAGAATCTATGGATGCTCAAGTCCCTTATACAAAATGACATAGCACTTGTATGGAACTTCCACATATTCTCTGACATGCTTTACATCCCCTTCCCGATGACTTATAACACCTAATACCATGGGAATGCCATGTAAACAGCTGTGATATAGTATTGTCTATGGAATAATGACAAGAAAAACATCTGCACATTTTCAATAAAGACACACTTTTTATTTATTTATTTATTCATTTATTTATTTTTTGCAGCACCGGGGATTGAACTCACAACCTCACGCCTGCCTGACAGGTGCATAAGCCGCTGAGCCAAACTCCTGGCCCTGGTTTTTTGAGGCAGGCTCGCACTGTGTAGCTTGCATTGTAGCCCAAGCCGGCCTCAAACTCACAATGCTCTTCCTACCTCAGTGTCCCGAGTGCTGGGATTAAGGGTGTGCGCCACCACATCTGGCTCAAGACACACTTTTTAAAGACTTTTTTTTTTTTTTTTTGGTGTGCCTGTGGTACTAGGAATTGAACCACCCAGGGCCTTTGCACTAAGCTACATCCCCAACCCCTTTTATATTTTTATTTTGAGGCATGTTCTCACTAAGTTCCTAAGTTGCCCAGGCTGGGCTTGAACTTGTGCTTCTCCTGCCTCATCCTCCCAGAATGAGGAATATATTTTTAATTACGTGTATTGGTATATTTTAGATATACATAATGATCATATTCATCATAGGGAATTTGTACCCTTACATGATATGTTTTGACTCCTCCTTTTTTTGAAAAATATTTTTGATTCATGTTTGGTTGAATTCTTAGATTTGGAATCAACAGATAGAGAAAGCCAACTGTATGTGTCACATTCATTCTTTAATGCTGCTGTTCATTGAGTCCCTGAGCCTGTTCCACCTTTCCAATGCATTTCATTGTTGGTTAAGAGAGCAATGGCAGGTTTCTTTACTTGGAAACAAAATACAGCCATGTACCACATAACACATACAAAAATGGTGGTCCTCAAAAATTAAAATTCAGCTGAAAAGTTCCTCTTGCCTAGTGATGTCATAGAACAACGCATTACTCAAGCATTTGTACTGATGTTAGTGTAGATAAGCCCACTGGTCTGCTACTTGTATAAAAGTATACCACAGACAATTATGTATAGGACAAAATACTTGATAATAAGTGGCTGCGTCATTAGCATCCCTGCCACTTGATCCTCCACTTCAATCTCTATACTAATAATTCAGTCTGATTTAACATTGCCTTCTCAACCCTGTCGGGTCAAGAATCTTCAAAGTTTAATTATGTAAATGCTGTCTGTTTACCCATACCTATTTGCAAACTCCTACTATTGTTTTCATAGGAGAACTTTCTCCTGCGGCATTTGTCTTTGCAAATTGTTTCCTGGAGGCAATGTGGAGGGTAACTCTGTGAGAGGTCTGGAGAAATTGGAGTGGGAGAGTTGAGCCTGAGGAAAATGAATTTTTTTCGTCTTCCCTGCTTTATAACTCAGGAAAAGGGATAACATACAATCAGACAAAGAACAAGGTGGTGTATTTTTTTTAATTAATTAATTAATTTATTTACTTATTTTTTGTGGCACTGGGGATTGAACTCACAGCCTTGCGCCTGCCAGACAGGCGCTTAAGGCACTGAGCCAAACTCCCAGCCCTGGTTTTCTTGAGGCAGGGTCGCACTGTGTAGCTCAGGCCTGCCTTGCGCTCGCGTTGTAGCCCAAGCCGGCCTCGAACTCACAACGCTCCTCCTACCTCAGCCTCCCGAGTGCTGGGATTAAAAGCGTGGGCCACCACGCCTGGCTCTTTTTTTTAAATTTAAATGATGGAGATTATAGGAATTGGGGATTCTGCTAAGTCCCTGTCCTCCCAATTATCCTGTTTATTTTCATTTCGAATCTCCATGTTCTGTGCTTTTCACTGTCCTAACTTTTACTTAGAGAACTGACAAGGCTGTGAATTCACGGAAATTTATAATTTGGAATGGTTAAAGATTAAAGCACAAAAGTTTGGACATTTTTCTTGTGGTGCGTTAAGTGATTCCTTGAGCATAGTTATAGAAATTTCATCCCCCAGCCTGAGTCAGAAATTTAAGAAATTTGAATGTTTGCCATTTTAACTGTCCAAAACAGTGATAAGTGACCTTCATCTATCATGATTCTTGAAACACTGTGCTACCATAAACACAGTGTAGCAAATGTAATGTTAAGACATGTTTTTCTTATTTAAAAATCCTTGGGAGGGGCTAGGTGTAGTGATGCACACCTGTAATCCCAGCACTTGGAAGACTGAGGCAGGAGAATCACCATGAGTTTGAGGCCAGCCTGGGCTATAAACTGAGCTCAAGGCCAGCCTGAACTGCATAGCGAGACCCTGTCTCAAAAAGACCAAAAAAATTTTTAAAAAAATCCTTGGGAACCTGGTGTTGGTAACACATGCCTGTCATCCCAGCACTTTGGAGGCTGAGGCAGGAGGATCTCCATGAGTTTGATGCCAGCCTGGGCTACAAAGCTAGACCCTGTCTAAAACAAAAACAAAAACAAAATTCTTGGGAAGAATCCAGTTTGGTTTCAGCTTGTGTTCCCTAGGAGTTGGGTATACAGCAGTGAATAAAATAGACAAAAACATCCTGCCTTCGTAACACTAGCATTCTAGTGGAGACACAGACAATCAAAAAAGTCCCTTCAAAGCTGAGGGAAGAACAAGTGCAGAAACCTGGAGATGGGCAAGGGCCTGCAGTGCCAAGGGCCATCTTGGCAGAGCGGTGCGGGTGCGAGCACGAGTGGAGACCATGAATGCAGGAAAACCACTGTGAGAACTGCGGCCTTTACTCTTACTGAGATGATACTTTAGTTTCCTAAACCTGCTAGAACAAATTATCCACAAACCAAGTGACTGAAAACTCACGGAAATTCTTTTCTCACAGTTCTAGGGGCTGGAAATCTGAAAGCGCTCCACTCTCCACCTTCACCTTCACATGGTCTTTCCTCTCTGTGAGCTTTCCCTTATCTCGTAAGGACAATTGTCATGGGTTTGGGGCCTGCCCAGGTAATCCAGGATGAGCTCATTCCAAGACCCTTGCTTTCATTTCATTTTACACAGACCCCTCCTTTCAGAGAAAGCCACATTCACAAGGTCTGGAGGTTAGGTTGCAGACATAGCTTGGGGGCCACCTTCCATTTCCTACCGATGGGAAGCCTAGGAGGTTTTGAGCAGAAAAGGGACACGGCCTGATTTAGTTTTGTGGCCCTTTCAAGCCACTGTGTTGAGAAGTTGTAACTGGGAGTGGAAGGAAGTAGACCTAGAGGAGACCACTGGACAAAACTAGGAAAGTCATGACAGCAACAGCAATGAGAGTAGAGAGATCCGCCAGTGTCCGAATTTCTTCTGATAGCCGAGCTTACTGGTTTTGCTAACATGTTTCAGGAATGGGTATCTCAAATTCACTCAGCCACGTATGCACCATTGAAGTATAGAATAAGGGGGAAGTGGTAAAGTACTGATGGATTGGTAGGTACTGGGGATTTGGATGAGTATTATGTGATATTTTTCAGTTTTTTCTCTGCGCGAAGTCCTGAACTGCAGCCGCTATAGACGTTTAGCCACTGAACCCTTGACATGGAGCCCAGCTAAGGGGCTCGAATCGATGTGTTCAGTTAAGTGTAAAACACACTGGAAAGCCTTAGTGTGAAAAGAAACGTAAACTGCCACATCATGTTACATATCGCTTACATGTTGAAATGGCATTATTTTGGATATGTAGGGGTAAATACGATTCATTTAAAAAATCCATTTCACCCTTTTGTTTTTTCTGTTCTTTCTTGTTGCTCACACTGTATTCCTACTGGCTAGCGCCACCTGAACTGAATACAAATTTCAAGCAGCAAAGGGCGTGCAACCCCTCTGTGCCTCAACGTCTTACTCCTTCAATAGGGACTGATCTGACAGCAGCCGGCCAGGATCGGCGTGTGAAAGTTATTAGCTGCTATTCTTAAGCAGAGCGTCCAGCTACAGGGCCAGAATTAAACTAGGAATCAACCCGCGAGCTGCGGACGAGACCACGCCCACGCGCTCCAGGTGGTGGAAGCCCGAGGCTCGCACTTCCATCGCGGACCGCCAGGGGTCGCGTGAGTCTTGAAGCGCATGAGCAGTTGCCGCGACCGCAGTGGCCAAGCCAGCCAATGGGAATTGAGCCGACGACCCGCGCTCGCCTCAGGCCCCGCCCCCGGACGGTCCCTCCTCTTCCCGCCCCTCGGCGCGGCACGCAAGGGGCGGTGCGCGGGTAGGTGGGGCTTAGCGGCGCGGCCTGACGGGACCGGGGCGGCGGGAGTCTGCGGTAGCAACCTCGGTGGCGGCTCGGCGTGCACGCGCACGGTGCGGTGCAACATGGCGGACGCGGAAGGTAAGGGTTGGTGAGGTCGAGCCGCACGGCCCGGTGGCCGTCCGAGGTCTCTGGGAGCCGGGGTCGAGGAGATAGTCCCGGGGCCCAGGCTCACCGCCCCTTCCCGCTCTTGTGGCGGCCGCATCGCCGCCGGGCCTTAGGCCGACCGCGTCTTGGCCCGGAGTCCATGGGCGAGTGCGCGGAGCGAGCCCTCGCGGTGAGTTGGCTGCACGGGTCCGGACCTCCCGGCGACGAGCATCCACGCGGGATCGGGTCGCTGTGCGAGCCCGGGGAGCGGAGAGGAGCGGAGTGGAGCACATCGCGGGTGCTGGGGTTGCTCGCGTGCGGCAGGCGGTGCCGGGCCCGGGTCGCGAGGAAGCCCTGAGCCCCTGGGCCTGCGCGACGGCGGCGCGGCGGCTGGCCAGCCGACCTGCGGGCGCGGCCACGTGGTGGGGCGGAAGGGCAGCGACACGTGCGGCGCGGCGCGGCCACCGGGCCCGGCTTGGCTCGCACGCTTTCCTCTTAGTGCTGGACTGAAACCCTTCTGCCCGCCCTGACTCGCGTCCGAATTGAAACTTTTCTCGTTCTCCCGTATCTTACTTGTTTTAGTAATTACTTTACCGAAGAAGCATAAGAAGAAAAAGGACCGGAAGTCATTACAAGAGGAAGATGTGGCCGTGAGTAGGATGTGTTTTACTTTGCTTATTACAGAATAAAGTTTACTTAAATAACAGCTGAAGCAAATAAGTGGTTTTGACGTTTCCAAGAAATGGGCTGTGAAAAGAAAGTAGCAACAAGGGAGCACTGAAATGGTACCACCTCAGGCAACCTAAGTTGCCACTTGTGCTGTGTAGTTTCCATGGTGTTGGCCATACCAGCAGTTCTCCCAAGATTTCTCTCAGTTTGTCCCACCTACAGCCATACAGTTACCCTTTTTTAAATATTTGGACCCATTTTAGCGGCATATCACTTTCCCTAATGAGCTCCCGGTTGGTTTCTTCTGTTTCGTGTAGAACTTAGTAAAGAGGTATAGGAAGCTTTATTTTCAGTTTCAAAAGCGTACACTTCGGTAGTAGTGATTAATTGTTCAAAATCAAGTGAGAAGGTCTAATAGGTTATGTTTCTGTCCTGTGGAAGGAAATACAACACGCTGAAGAATTTCTTATCAAACCAGAATCCAAAGTGGCTCAGTTGGACACATCTCAGTGGCCGCTGTTGCTCAAGGTATGTGCCATGTGCATCCGGTGAATAGCTTTTGGAGTGTTCACAACTGCTAACCAGTTAGTTACTAATGCTTCCTGTTAACATCTTTAATTGTAGTAAACACCAGGTAATACAGTCCAAAGCACTGTTCCTTAAGGTGTCTGCAGTGAAAGATCATGTTATTCAGTGTTCCCAACATGATTATAGACACAGTGCAGTAACTGTCGCTACAGTAATAAGTTGCTGTCAAAATTTGTAAGCAGCATGGTGTCTGGTCTGAAGAGAAAATGCGTCTTGTCAATTTGTACCAGTTTGGGGGCCACACTTGCCAAACCATTTGGGTCTGACTGTGTGCGATCTTGGGCCATTCATTTACCTTTCTGAGGCTGTTTGCACAAATCTTAGATGTGCTGAGGGCTACAGAGCATGGTTAGCCACAGTTCCTGGCATGTAGTATGTCTTAAATTACTGGCTTTTATTTGGGGGCTTAAATGAGGTATTTGAGTAATGGACTGGATTATGCTATTTCTGTAATTTTTACAATTAAAATGGGTCCCAGCAACGAGGGTCTGAGAAAAAGTTAGAGGCGCTCCTTGACGAAGAGTTTACTAAACCATTGCATATGGTTTGGTGAAAGAGTAAGGTTTGCTTATACCATCTATCAAGAGTTTGAGTTTTCTGGTGGCGCACGCCTTTAATCCCAGCACTCCGGAGGCTGAGGTAGGCGGAGCGTTGTGAGTTCGAGGCCGGCTTGGGCTACAAGGCTGCGCAAGGCCGACCTGTGCTACGTAGTGCGACCCTGCCTCAAAAAACCAGGGCTGGGAGTTTGGCTCAGTGGCTTAAGCGCCTGCCCTGGCAGGCGCAAGGCTGTGAGTTCAATCCCCGGTGGCGCAAAAAAAAAAAAAAAAAAAATTTGAGTTTCTGTTTGGCTAGATATCACTGTCCTATAGGCACTGCTGCTTTTCTGTTGTTGACTCTGAAAATGCTGGTAAACAGGGTAGGCAAGGTCCCTACTGGGAGGAAAAATCATGCTGGGGCATGGAAGTGGACAGTTAAAACACTGCTGTTTGTAATAAGTACCATAGTGAAGCCGCATCAGTGACCAAGTGCATTGGTGGGACAGTGGTTAGCATGGCTGCCTTCCATCTGGTGACCAGGCCTCAGGGGACTAAAAAGGAACAGCTCTATAGAGTAGAGATAGGGGCATCTGGAGCAGAAGCAAGCTGGCTGTATTAAGAAGTGTTGCTAGTCATTCTCAGTTTGACTGTCTTGTCCCTGAGAAAATCAGAGCCATTCCATCTTTTTTTAAATTCGTAATCCTGCATGTTGAAACCCAATCTGTTCTGTAGTACCCCAGCAAGAGCAGTGAGTTAAACCAACAAGTGCTTGTTTGTCTTGTTTTTACTAATATTGGGGATTTTCCCAGTGTCTCAGAAAGTTTAACAGGCAATCTAGGAGCAGAAATGCAGATTTATGAATTTGAAAAGGGTTATCACTTGACGGTTGACAGTGGTGCTGCTGTTTTATGTGTGCCTGTGCTGTCGTATTGAGTTTTAATTGTATTGCATCACTGCTTTCCAGAACTTCGATAAGCTGAATGTAAGGACAACACACTATACACCTCTTCCTTGTGGTTCCAACCCTCTGAAGAGGGAGATTGGGGACTATATCAGGTAAATCCCTGGAGCTAGCACCGTTCACACTTTACGCTCTTTTGAAAGTGATGCTTTCGTGTCACATCAGTTGTTCAAGGAGGTTGTGTCATCTTAGAATGGCTTTGCCCTGAACATAGAACTGGCATCTGTAGTGAACCTCTCTTTATCTCTTTAAGTTTGTTTTTCATGTGTTTTAGAGCACAAGAGTAGGTAATACATGAACATTTTCTCCGTTTCAGGACAGGCTTCATTAATCTCGACAAGCCTTCTAATCCCTCTTCTCATGAGGTGGTAGCCTGGATCCGACGCATACTCCGTGTGGAGAAGACGGGGCACAGCGGCACACTGGATCCCAAGGTGACTGGCTGTTTAATTGTGTGCATAGAACGAGCCACTCGCTTGGTGAAATCACAGCAGAGTGCAGGTATGTGGGAGAGGGGTGAAGGGCTGGCTGCCTGGAGTTGGGAAAGCATGTGAACACTGAGCCTGCTGCTCCATTCCTAGCCTGGGGGCAGAATTCTGTGTAGCACTAGGCTGGTTGCTCTGGACTCCGCTTTCTGTGCTTCTGACTAAAGTGCCCTTGTAAGGCATTTTCTGGCTCTGCAGTGGGTACTGTCCCTATCCTTGTCAGCACACTGAGCCTTGAACTGTAGGTGAGAGAAAGTGTCTTCGACTTTTCCTTTCCTCATCAGCCCTGTGATCTGGCTTAATAATAATTTTACGGAAACATGAAGGTCAAATTGCCTGCTTTCTTCGTTGTGCACAATGGCATGATTGAGCATATGAAAAATAGAGAAAATTCAGTGGCCACACCTGACTACTCTTGTCATTTTTCAGGCAAAGAGTATGTGGGAATTGTCCGGCTGCACAATGCTATTGAAGGGGGGACCCAGCTTTCTAGGGTAAGTGTGCGAATGTAGAAAAGGTCTCTTTTGCCCCTAAACATCTGCAGCCAGACCTTTCCCGGCGAGCCTCTCGTGCCCCTTCGGTGAGCTGCTTATTCGGCCTGGACACAGTTTGCAGGGGACCAGGACACTGTTCCATTAGGCCTCTTCTGAGGAGAAAGTTCTGGTCGGCACCGAGCCTGCCCTGAGGCATTTTAGATCTCAAGTAGCTGAAAGAAACCTGGGTTTCATCTGTGTGCTTAGATTCCCAGAGTGTGCCCTTTAAGAGCACCCGCGATGCGAGCGTCTGCTTTGCTTTGCGCTTATTCTTAGGCCCTGGAAACTCTGACGGGTGCCCTGTTCCAGCGGCCCCCACTCATTGCTGCAGTGAAGAGGCAGCTCCGAGTGAGGACGATCTATGAGAGCAAAATGATTGAATACGACCCTGAAAGAAGACTAGGTGAGTCCTTAGGCCCTTGAGGAGCTGGAGGCCGTAGACCACAAGCGGGGAGGGACTGTCCTAAGCGTTCTGTTCTGTGGCTAAGAGTAGACGTGGCCTGTGTCCATCATCTCAGTCTTCGTGGCTCAGATGGAGAATCCCGTTCCTCAGTCAGGGCTGTGTGCCCTCTGGAAACTCGGTGCCGCTTACTTTTTGCGTGCGCGTGTGTCTCAGGGATCTTTTGGGTGAGTTGCGAGGCCGGCACCTACATTCGGACGCTGTGTGTACATCTTGGTTTGTTGCTGGGAGTTGGCGGTCAGATGCAGGAACTTCGGAGGGTTCGTTCTGGAGTCATGAGTGAAAAGGTATGCCATTATGGGGCTAGAGGTTTTCATGTATACCAACCCGTGGTGGGAGTCCGTCTGCTTCACATCCTGTGACAGGTAGTTTCCAAAGTGTTGAGTTCAGTTCAGGGCAGCTTCCCTGGTCTGTTAATTAAACTTTGGGACATTGAAATGGGCTGCGGGTGACAATTGGATGAAAAGTATTCCAAGTTCATCTCTGAGCCTATAGAATTGCCTGACTGGGTTTGATATAGCAACAACTAAAGATAGAAGAGAGGCACCTTGTCCAGCAGACAAGTTACAGGTCTGATGGGTATTCGAGCTATGAAGACACTGAATTCTTTTTATACGTGGCTGTTTTTCAGGACCACATGGTGACAATGCATGATGTGCTCGATGCTCAGTGGCTGTATGACAACCACAAGGATGAGAGTTACTTGCGGCGAGTTGTTTACCCTTTGGAAAAGCTGTTGACATCTCATAAACGGCTGGTTATGAAAGATAGTGCAGTAAGTCTAGGTCAAGAGTCCCTGTTTGGATAGGATGCTACTCCAAAAATAAGACATGGTCCTTGTTCTGAAAACTGAATTCCTCTTAAATGAAATTTTGGAGGTGCAAACTTTTATGTATCATCTTCTTTAGGGATACTTCCGATAAATATTTTTGACTCCTAGTTGCATATGGTAAACGATGGATTCTCTTTGGTAATGGAAATATGACTAAAATTTCTTGATGTCAAAGCCTGGTATAGTACTCTAAGGTAAAAACTTAATTCCAGGCCTACTTTGATTTTTAAATAAGGCAAATTATAAGCTAACTTTAGTTCTCCTTAAGTAACTTGGTTCGAATAGTAGACTGTTAAGGTACATAAAATTTTCCCTTTTAGGGAAAAAGTTTCAGAGATGTAACAATTGTTCTATGGGAATTTTGAAAAAGTTGTGTTCTGTTCAAGTAATTTGTAGCTTGAGGCAATATGATCTAAATTTAAAACTGAGCTTATCAAGCCCTTTTTTTAGTATATATACTGCATAACTTTATAATCAAGAACAGTCCTGTTAATAACACAAGTAGAGCCGGGCGTGGTGGCGCACGCCTTTAATCCCAGCACTCGGGAGGCTGAGGTAGGCGGAGCGTTGTGAGTTCGAGGCCGGCTTGGGCTACAACGCGGCGCAAGGCCGACCTGAGCTACATAGTGCGACCCTGCCTCAAAAAAAAACCAGGGCCGGGAGTTTGGCTCAGTGGCTTAAGCGCCTGCCAAGCTTAAGTTCAATCCCCGGTGGCGCAAAAAAAAAAAAAAAAAAAAAAAGTAGCTGGGGCATGGTGGTACATGCTGTAATTCCAGCATTAGGGAGGCTTATAGCCACCTGCTGCAGCTCTAGATGTTTCTAGGACAGTGAGAGGATGAGAAAATAAAGAAGAGACAAAGTTGGAGTCAGGTGGAGCCCTTTCTCTTCTGATGGGAGAGAAGGAACTGCTCAACCACTGTAGCACCTTTATTTATACCCTCCAAAGAAGAATGTCAGGTTCAACCCCGCTGCCTAGCAACTAGTTTGGCTGGCTGGCCTGGACCCCTTGCCTTCTTGGAGCTGGAACAGCTTGTTTACATGACTTGTTTTGGGCTCTGTGTTTTCAGGGCTGGGCTTGCTTTAGCCCCAGGCATGTGATGAATCTCCAGCTTCAGTGGCTCCCTACAGAGGGCAAGGGAGGAGGATCACCTCAAGTTTGAGGCCAATCTGGGCTGCATAGTAAGCTCAAGACTGAGCTAAACTACATAGTGAGATGCTGTGTCAAAATCAGTAAATCAAATCATACAAGTAAATAATGCACTTATTCTAATTTGAGTTTTTGTAGTAGTAAGGCGATTTAAGGGTGAGTTTCTTGTTCAGAATGGTCCAGATTTTTTAAAGTAGCCTTTTTATTCCTAATCATACTATGATCAGAGAATGAGGCCTTTTATAAATTAAGATTGCCTTTGTGGCCCGGTGCATAATCAATTTTTAAGTAGTATGTAACTAGAAAATTTTTTCTGACTTGGGGGTGGGGGTGGGGGGGTGCAGCTCAGTTGTAGAGTGCTTGTCTAATGTGTGTGTAGCCTTGGATTCTGTCCCCAGTACTGCGAATAATATATTTTTTTGTTTTTGGTTTCTTGACGCAGGGTCTTTATGTAGTCCAGACTGGCCTTGAACTCAAGGCAAGCCTCCTGTCTCAGCCTCCCGAGTATGGGATTACAGGCTTCCACCACCACACTGGACTGATAATTGAGGCTGATAATTCATATTCAAATCTTAAGTTATATAGAGATATTTGGTGTGTTTTGTATGTTCCAGTTCATAATAAATTGGAGGCGCATACTAAAACCCAGTACTAAAAAGATTGGAGAAACTTAATTACATAAAGAGTAAACAGTATACTTGTGATGTGCCCTCCGTGTGCTAGGATCAGACTGTGAAATAAGAGAAGTAACCATTACAGTTGTCTTTGATGTTTTGAGTGCTGTGTGTAAAATCCTTTGGGCAGTGACTAGCGCATACTCAGTGTTGGATACTGTCCCGTGTCTTACTGGGCTGTTGATACCATTAGAGTCATTTCCCATTGGGCCAACTCATCAGCTGGCCCTGCTGTGGTGTGGGAGTGCGCCAGAGGGCAGCAGCTGGCGACTTCACTAACTATGCCCTCGTCCCCGCAGGTCAATGCCATCTGCTATGGGGCCAAGATCATGCTTCCAGGTGTTCTCCGCTATGAGGATGGCATTGAGGTCAACCAGGAGATCGTGGTCATTACCACCAAGGGGGAAGCAATTTGCATGGGTAAGGGGGTTGTTGCCCTTGTTTCCGGAGTTGGTTCCTTTCCACACTGTCACAGCTGGGCTCACTGAGAGCTGTTCCCTTGAGTTGGTCTCATCAGTTTTGGTGTCTGGTGTGGTGTGGTGTGTCAGGTGGTCACGGGGAAGGGGAGGCGAGCAGGGTTCACCTTTACGTGTGTGTAGGCCCTTGGTTCTTCAGGGAGAACACAAGAATTCACAGGTCAATAACAGTCATGGTTGTCTGCGCCGATGTAGCTTGTGATTAGTACCAGTTTCTTTCTCATGTGATTGTCCCTTGTAACTTTTTTATAATGTATGGCCCTCATCGTGAACGTGAGTAAGTCAGCTACTCAGTAATCCTGATTTGCAGCAGAAGTGCAGCATGTCGGGAGGATTCCTTGTCGGTTTAGCATCATTTCAAAAAGCCGCCTCCTTGAAATAGGTTTTCTCCATGGCACATCCTGAACAAAGGACACTACAATTAAATAAAATAGACCATGGGGCTTTCACTGGGCTTTAAAAAGGCATGAAATGGTAGAAAGAGGGCTTACCAGTCATCAACTATTTCCCCTTCCCATCATTTTCCCTTCCCAATGTCTGCAGCTATTGCATTAATGACCACAGCAGTGATCTCTACCTGTGACCATGGTATAGTGGCCAAGATCAAAAGAGTGATCATGGAGCGGGACACTTATCCTCGCAAGTGGGGTTTGGGGCCCAAGGTGAGTGGGAGTGGGCTGTGGGCCTTGCTGTTACTGTTTTGCTGGGTACGCACTCCACAGCTCCGGCACGTCCCTGCTGCCACAGGGGTCTGGATTGTTGGTTGCTGGTGAGGAGAGCAGAGGCAGGCCCTGTCTTGGGTCTTGGAGATTCTGTCTTACTTAGTGGGGGAGCAGTTGGGTGCTCCTTGAATAATCACACAGCAGGGTGGTGAGCTTCGGCCAAGACAGTGGCTCTGAGGAGCACAGAGGCACCCGGCACCTGGAGAGCCCCACAGTAGGGCGCAGGGCCTGCTCAGGGGTGTGGGCGGGATCTTCTCCTAAGCCAGTGTGGAGGCCGGCTGAGGCGAAGGGGGAGACAGTTCAGGGCAGTTCTGCGGAGAATACTATTGCAAAGGAGAAAGACGTGGCTGCTCTGTGTGCGTGGGCCACGGTGTGCAGTTTTCTGTTTCCTGCGCTCATGCCATTCTAATGGTGAAGTCCTAATGTCCCGCTAGGCAAGTCAGAAGAAGATGATGATCAAACAGGGCCTTCTAGACAAGCACGGCAAACCCACCGAAAGCACCCCTGCTGCTTGGAAGCAGGAGTACGTTGACTACAGGTGAGGGCGAGTTGTCTGGGCTTGGGAGGTTGCAGAGCCTGGGGGGCGGGGAGCGTGACTGAGCAGAAGTGCCGCATGACACCTTTACTGCCCGGGCCAGGCCTGTGAGCTCTGGAGGGAGTCGGTCTGGGTGCTTCTGTCCAGTGTTAGTGTTTCCCTGCCGAGCAAGTATCACTGCGTGGCGGAGGCTATAGCAGAGTCACTGGCTGAAGCTGTTGGGTGGATTTGACCGATTACTGCCTGTCTTCTCTTAGTGATTCCAGCAAGAAAGAAGCAGCTGCTGAAGCAGTAAAAACGCCACACTTAGTTGCTGAAGTGGCAAAAGCCCCACAGGTAGTTGCTGAGGCAGTAAAAGTCACAAAGGTGAGTGGCTTGCCGGGATCCGGGATCCTCTGGGATGGGCGACGGCAGCGGCGGTGGGCTCGTCTTGGTGCTGCAGTCCGGCATCATGCTCTTGATACGGTGGGCTTCTCGCCCTCGCCTCACTGGGCCGCGCACACAGATGTCTTGGCCTGTGGGCTGTCCAGACTGTGCCCTCACGTTCCTGTCCTGTTGGCTCCCACCTCAGCTGTGGGTAGTAACCCCAGGCTAGCACAGGTGCCCTGTGTTATGCCAGCCCCCACCCTGGGTTGGGTGGTACCATGAATTTGCACAAAATGGGGTACGAAGTTGCCAGAAACTGGTAAGCGTTTCTTGTCAGCATCAGTGCTTAACGGGTCAGAGCAAAGCGTGTTGTGGCAGCGTAGTCCCCCAGGGTTAGGGCTACTGGCACTGGAGCCCAGGATGGCATGTACCGGGCGCCCTGAGCTGTGTGGGTGGAGCTTCTGACCCGCCAGGCAGGAACTCCAGCTCTGCCTGCCCCGGGGGAACCTGAGGGAACTTTCCTATGTCCTGTAGTCCCAGAGTAGCTTCTCAGGAAGACGTACCTGCTGGGTTCACTGGGCATATTTGGTGACGTCCTGCTTTTCAGCTTACTGAATTTGTCCGTGTTTGTTACTGCCCGAAGTCTAAACTTCTGGTCAATTGTTTTCACCTCAGCGGAAGCGGGAGAGTGAGAGTGAGAGTGACGAGACCCCCGCAGCAGCACCCAAATTGTCCAGGAAGGAAAAAAAGAAGAAGAATAAGGACAAGAAGGCCAAGGCTGCACCAGAGAGTGGGGGCGAGCCTGGAGACGGGGGACGGGTGAGCCAGCGCGGGCAGGCTCAGCCCTCGGCCGAGGAGAAGCTTGCTTATGTTCTGGAGTGGCTTTGTTTGCCCCCAAGGGATGGACAGACGGGCTACCTGGCCCTTGAGAGGGGTGGCTTACAGTGTGACGTATGCATGGGGGGTGCTTTGATCACCAGCAGGGTGTCACTGTCTTTTCTCTCTAGGACAGTGACACCACCAAAAAGAAGAAGAAAAAGAAGAAAGCCAAAGTGGTGGAGGTGGCGTCTGAGTAGCAAAGGCTGCTTTGAGCGGTTGCGTCCAGGCAGCAGGAGAAACGGAAGCCTTATGAGAAGATGTGAGGGAGTGGAGCAAGGATCCTGGACAGGGCGGAGAATCCCCCAGCACACCTGGCTGCTCCGCGAGATGACCGCAGTGGCGTGACCTGGCGTGCTCATCGTCCCATCTTGTCCTGTTTTAAGGATACGGGTGACAGAGGAGGCACATTTTATGCCGCTGACTTGTCTGAGTTGGGAAGCTTTGCCGTCAGACCCAGTACTGCCCAGTAACTGTGCAGCTGTTTACTAACGATTGTTTTTAACAACATCGTAGTCTTCTCCTAGTTTGCTTTTTTCTTACCCTTTGTTTAAAAAGTTTGTAAAAACTATTCAATGAGTTGGTGTGGTACTATCACTAAGTGAAAGAGTAGAGCTGACGTCCTTTGAGGCCAGCGCTCTGTTCTGGTGGTGGGGTGCTGTCCCTTTGTGTTTCTGGCCTGCTGTTGGTCCTGTGCGCACTTACGAAAGCTCGTGTGTGCAGCAGCGTTCACCCAAATCCACGTGGCTACTGTGTTGGTGGTGGAAGGCAAGCCGTTCTGTGTTTTAACCCTCATTTACTGTTGAGGAATGAATTTGCTCATTGCTAAGAGAAGAATGTTGTGATTTTTACATATTAAAGTTCATTCGTGACTTTTTTTAAGTATTCCTGTTGGGTTTTATAATTTTAAGGGATCTCAAACTGGCACAGCAAATTATATAAAATTATTTTGATTAAAAATATGGGGACTTCTCTGTCCTATTTCAAATTTGGTTTGCCTTTGGCTAGTTTTACATTTCTTTGATTCTGTCTTTCAGCACTCACCTTGGGGCCTGTCACCTGGGCTGAAATCCCAGAACGGGTGTGCCACGTGGGAGGCCTGGCGGCGAGGAGCAGGGGGTGCGCACATCTGTGGGGGGGTTCTGACCTGGCAGGAGCCTGCCCACATTGCCAGTTGGGGCCCTGAGGGCAGGTGAGTGGGGAGGTGGCGGCTGGAGTCCTGTGTGCAAGTCTTGATGGAGAGGCCACCCTGCCGGACTTGGCTCGGCCTCGGCTTCCCTGGGCTGAGTGCCGGGCCCTTAGCAGCAGCTCAGACACGGCCCACGGTGGCCTCCCACCAGATGAGGCCTGCAGTGGGGTCATGAGGGGCTTCCTCAGAGACACTGCTGTATATGATCTCGGCCACCTGTAGACCCAAGAAAAGCGTCCCGCATTGATGCGACTGCCCAGTTTAAATGAAGCAGGCGGCACTTCCTTTCTAGGTGTGCGGCGCAGATGGCAGCCGAGTCACAAGGTCATTGGTGTTGTCACAGCCACATCTTTATTGCTTTGAGGGTTTCCCTAGAGCAGGTAACTTGCACAGCTATTTCATTTGGCATTTTAGAAACTTGCAAAAGATGCTTTCTCCAAAGTAAAGACCAATGAAAAGAAACCCAGTGCAGTTGAAGGTAGAGAGGCTCAGGCTTCAGAGGGACAGGACCCACTGCTTTTGTGCATCTTTGATTAGCAGTTGCATTTTGGTAGTACCCATCCCCAATTGCCAGACATCTTTTTGAGATCCAGATCAGTAGGGCCCCATCAGGAAAGCCAGACCCAGCCCTTCAGGAGCCTGAGTGAGAAGATGATCCTCGTGGCCTAGCAGGAACAGGTGCAGAGAGCTGGGAGCTGACAGAACTAGTTGAAGCAGCCCTTTCTTCTTAAAGCAAGGGGAATGGAGTTCAGATGCAGAGAGGTGCACTAGCTCCCCGTGGCACAAGCTTAGTAGACCCAGGAGACGGGCACCCACTGTGGAGAGCTGCATGCCTGCTCGAAGGCTTCCTGCAGTTTCTGAAGGGTTTCGTCAACACCGTTATTGACCAGGGAGAGGTCAAAGTAGTGAGCGTATTGGCTGCGGATGGCCTCAGAGTCCTTCTGCAGCTGCTGCAGGGCTTCCGTCTACGAGGAGGGAGAGAAGAACCGTGGCTGAAGCAGGTGTAGTGTGCCAGCCCAGAGACGCCAAGGCAGAGTTTTAAACAGGAGACATGGCTGTTAGCCCTACCTGGCTCCCCATCAACCGCTTTTCTTGCTGTACTGCGGGTTGAGCCCAGGGCCGTCATACGTAACTGGGCAGTGCTCAACACTGATCTACACCTGCCCTCATCACCTGCCTAGAGGCCCAAGCTCTGAAGACCCTGGTTGCTTGGGAGGTGATCAGTTAGAAACACCTGCAGATCTCAGAATCCCCTGCAGACTGATGGTAAATGGAGTCTCCTGCTGGGGACACAGTTCAGTGGTGCAGCACCTGCTTGGCAAGTACAAGGTTCTCAGTTTGAGCCCCAGCACCAAAAATAAAACACACAGTCTCCTCCTGGGAGACCAGTGGCCAGCTGGCAAGGACTTCACCAGCCATGAGACCTGTAACTCCGGGCTGCTCACCAGTCACTCAGCTAAAAAGACTTAAGAATGCCTGCTAGTAACAGACATGCCAAAATGGGCACAATATTTGCAACACATCACAAAGGGCCAATTACACTAATAAAGAATTTCTAGAAATGGGGAAGAAAAAGGCCAGTAACCCAGTGGAAAAATGAACCAAGGAGATGGCCAGATAATTCACAGAAAAGACAACACAAATGGCTCTTACGGCATCAAAAGCTCATACCCCATACCTAACAGATGGCAGAGCCAGGGGCGTAGTAACTCCTGAATGAATGAAACACGAGTCCTTTGGTCTCTGCTTCAGAGGAAGTGCAGCTGGCATCCCACCAGCAACCCCAGCCCAGGAAGCCCCACCACCCTGCACGGCCACGCCCTTACCTGAGCACCCTGGTCCGTAGGCGCAATGAACACGATGAAAGGTGAAAGCTCCGCTGTCCGAACAATCTTCAGGGTCTGGAAGAGGAAAGCGCAATGAGAAAGGGGAGAGAATTAAAAATGTGTCAAAATACACTTTCCCAGTAAGGCGCTTTGGGCTTTATCAACCCTGGAAATTTCCAGCCTTACAACTCTTGCACCAGGCTCACCCCACTAAACACAGGAAGCAAGCCTGAGCTCCCACAAGCTTCCCAGGAGCCTGCTTCGCGTCGCGCTCCGTGCCCCAAGCGGCCAGAGCAGCACTCCTGCCTTCCCGCGCCTTTGCACCTGGGGCTCGATGTCAAGGATAGCAATCTTGTCCTGCTTATGAATCTGGTGCACAGTTTCAAATTTGGTCCCAAACATGTTGCCCTGGTAGCTGCCAAACTCCAAGAACTCGTTGGCAGAGATGTTCCTCGTCATCTCCTCCGTTGAGATGAAGTGGTATTCTTTCCCATCCTCCTCACTTTTCCTGGGTGGCCGTGTTGTGTCTGTGGACAAGGACACCAGTTCCCGATAAGCTCAGGTCCTCACCATCTTAATGGCTTGGCCCACCTTGTCTGTATGGGGCAGAGATTATGACGGGGTGTCCTGTGGGCTCCTGAGGGGTGATGCTAGATGGCAGTGCAGACCAAGAAACCTGTCTGCCCGGAACATAATTTTCAAGAAGCAAAGCCCAATGTGAGAAATTTATATCATTTTCTCTACATGAAGTCAAATTTCTCCAACCACCAAACCCAGGAATACTGAAGCTCAGAAATGAAGAAATGACAGCCAAAAATATTTTTAAGAGATCTCTGAGCCGGGGGGTGGCAGCACATGCCTGTCACTTCGGCACTTGAGGAGGCTCACAGGGTGTTCAAAGTCAGCACGGGCTACATAGTGTGACCACCAAAAAATAAAAGGAGGGGCAAATCTCTGAACAGCCAGGCATCCATATGCAGACCTGTAATTCCAGCACTTCCCCCATTCACTCCTCACTCTGTCCCTATGGACGACTCTCAGTGATACATGTGTAAATAGGCAAAACATCTCCCAGCAGGTTCACAGAGCAGCGTAAACATTAAAGAGTGAGATAGCAAAGGAAATTACTGTACATCCAATGTCCAAATAAAACAGTTCTCACAAC
The DNA here is from genome assembly GCA_004363535.1 of Dasyprocta punctata. Taxonomy (NCBI): domain Eukaryota; kingdom Metazoa; phylum Chordata; class Mammalia; order Rodentia; family Dasyproctidae; genus Dasyprocta; species Dasyprocta punctata. The sequence goes on from RJWM01016632.1 coordinate 32,406, forward strand.
AATGTAGGTGGACAGTAGAGGACTATGAGAAAGCTTATAAAGTAAATTTGTTTATTTATTTTTATTTATTTATTTATTTGGCAGTACTGGGGAGCGAACTCACAACCTTGCACCTGCCACCAGGCACTTAAGCCACTGAACCGAACTCCCAGCCCTATTTTTTTTGAGGCAGGGTCGCACTATGCACTTTCAGGCCAGCCTTGCTCATGTTGTAGGCCAAGCCAGCCTCGAACTCACAACACTCCACCTACCTCAGCCTCCCGAGTGCTGGGATTAAAGGCATGTGCCACCATGCCTGGCTTAAAGTAAATTTAAAAATTTAAAATCTATATATATATTTTTTTGGGGGGGGAGGGGCTGAGCCTTTAACATGCTAGGCAAGGGCTCTACCATTGAGTTACATCCCTACCCCTTTTCATTTCTTATTATGAACAGGAGCTTAAGTTGTTCAGGCTGGCATCAAACTTGTGACCCTCCTGCCTCAGCCTCCTAGGATTATAGATACGTGCCACCACACCTAGCCAATGAATTTTAAATCTTTTTTTTTTTTGGTAAAAAAAATTTTTTTTTTTAACAGCACCGGGGATCGAACTCACAACCTCGCGCCTGCCAGACAGGTGATTAAGCCACTGAGCCAAACTCCCAGCCCTACTTTTTTGAGGCAGGGTCGCACTATGTAACTCAGGCCGGCCTTGCGCTCGCGTTGTAGCCCAAGCCGGCCTTGAACTTACAATGCTCCTCCTACCTCAGCCTCCCGAGTGCTGGGATTAAAAGTGTGCACCACCATGCCCGGCTGGTAAAATTCTTAATAATTTTTAAAAAGAGTAAAAATTTTTACTACAGCTTCTTTTACCAGTATATAGAAGAGAACCAGAAAAGTTATCTTGTTAGTTGGAGCAATGGTGGGTATAAACTTTCCTTTCCAAATTTTTAGCTTTTATAATCAAACATAATTTAAAAATCAAACTACGATGAAAGACCACGCGGTGTCTCAGACGGAGAGTGCCTAGCAACCTGCAATGCAGATGCTCTGTCCTTCAGGCTCCCTGTCCCCCTGCAAGGTGCAAGGGCTACTTACACGGGGCTGGGTACACAAACTTCTCTGGGTTCTGGCTGAGCAGAGCGTTCTTAATGTGGCTTCGACCCACCCCGCTGGCTCCTGTGTGGGGAGAAAAGGAAGCTTCCTCACTGAGTCCAAGACAGGCAGGGACAGGAGTGGGGATGGGACAGCTGAAAACAGGCTGGGTTTAGGCCCTTTGAGCTGCCGGAAATTGGGGACCATCAAGTTGCTTCCAGTCCTCTTTTATCCATTTGTGGAGGAGGAGGCTTTTTCTAAGGGCTAAGGGTCAGGACGCAGCACGTAGCTGTCATTTCCGTAAAAGAACCAGCTAATATGGGGGTTTTTGTTTATTTTGTAAGCATATTTGTCTTTCTGAGTTTCCAAAATTAATGGAAGGAGATTTAAGTCAATGTTTTTGATGGGACTTTCCCTTGAACTCTAACAGATCGTCTAACCAACCAGTGTTTTGGCTGTAAGGATGGGAAGGTGAGCTGCTCACAGGGCCAACACCCCACACTTGGGTGGGAAGCAAGGCCTCCTTCCACTTTAGGTCAGAGTCGCTTGGGGGCACGTGGAAGGCTACACAGCTCAGAGGGCTTTTGCGGGTCCTTGCTAGGCCAGCGAAGCTGTAACTTCATGGAACGCGAAAGCCTATCACCGGCACGCCCTCCTGCCAGCCACAGGGACAAAGAGGCTTAGGGCCAAGCCCAGCCAAATAGCGGAAATCCCCTAAGGTTTGGTTGCACGTGTGAGGTGGACCCTGCTGGGAAGCAGGGACAGAGATGTGCTCTGGAGCTAGCGAAACAGCACGCGGGAGTGCGGAGATACCGATCAGCACCAAGGTCTTCCTCTTGAACGCCGGGAGCCGAACGACTTCCTCATAGGAAACAACGTCCAACTGGTCAAAAACTAGAGGCAGAGAAAATGGAGCAGCATTCATTTGCAGAGTCTGGGTGGGAAGAGCCGGCTAGGTTAAGGAGCTGGCACTCAGCCAAGCAGGGAGGGTGCGGTCAGAGCTGGGGCCTAGGAGGCTGGTGGGGTGGAAGACTCAGATTGCATTTGTTTTCATTTTAAAGTGACAAATGAGTTTTCAGCAAGGGACTGATGTGCTCCCATTTAGATTCCGAAAGGCTAACCCTTGGCTGCTGGGCAGGAGATCAAGCACAGAGGCTGGGATCAAGGCAGTGGGACCTAAACCACACCCAACCTCATGACTCACTGTTTACATCGTGGGGAATCTGAACCGAACATAACCTTACTGGGGAACGAAGACGGCTATGCCTAATCCGATGTGTTAGGCTGCTGTCTGGGGCGAACACAGGCGATACTGATAAGAATTAGGAAGAACAGGATGTCAGAGTAAACTAAGTCTGTTTGAGTAAACTGAAACACAGTGGCACGTTCCTTTGGGCCTTGATCTGTTTCCTCAACAACCTCCACGTGAACCCTTGACGTGACTGTCAGCTAGCTCTTTGGACTCTGATTTGTCCAAATCTTTCAGACTCTCTGCTATCTCTCAGCTGACTTTTCTGGTCTGCTGTACTTCTCCCTTCTCCCTAGTTTCAGTAACCTGGTAACTCCTGTTTCCAACCTAGATGCTCCCCTCGGATCCAGCTCCCCTGGCTGTGTGGCTTGGCCATCTGACGGGCACTTGGAACTCAGTGATGTCAACCCAATGTCCACGCAGCCTCACCTCATCTCCAGGCCCCGACTACTCCTGTGTAGGGCTCTGACATGCCCAGAAACTTGGGGTTCTATGATTCGCTCGTGATCTTCTCTGTTCAGAATGCTCCCAACAAAGTGGAAGCATTGAATGAATGGTAGCTGAATGGCAGACTACTGTTGACTTGTTAGCAACCTGCTCGAACCCCCTGATAATTTTAACATACAGTTAGCCGTCCATATCCATGGGCTCTGCCTCTGTAGATTTAACCAACGATGGATTAAAAGTATTTGAAAAAAGTGGGTCTGTATTGAATACATACATACGTTTTGTTCTTGTAATTCTTCCCTAAGCAATCCAGTTCAACAACTACTTACATAGCATTCATAGCACTTCAAATAAGGGACTAGAAATCTGAGGGTTTGGGTGTACACAGGGATGCCTGAACTAATCCCCTACGGATACTGAGAGATCACTCACTACAGGAGGTTTTAAAAAAAACCCAAAAACACAAGCCAGAAGTAGTTCTCGAGAGTAGGGCTCCTCTCTTCGGCTGCCTAGGGCTTGTGGCCAGGTGATGCTGAAGGCGTTATCACTCCAAGGAAAGCATGGACCACCCGACCCCTGACTGCTGTGGTGAAGGAAACCAGAACACCTGGTGCTTCGGGAGAACACGTGCTCCACCCCACCACCTCTGCTTTGCTGTTTAAAGAGCCAAGACCCAGGCTGGAGCCGGGGAAGCCAGGTGGTTGGGAAGCTTACTTGAGCTGTGCTTGGCTAGGTACTTGTCTTTGTACTTCTTCTTCTTCCCAAAGGGACTGCAGCTCGGGGCTTCACTTGGAGCAGACTGAGCCACACTTGCCACTCGCCTGGCAGGAATGGAGGACCAAAGTGTAAAAGTCACAGGTTCTGACTGTCCCGTAAGAGCGCTAAATAACCCCCTTTCCTTTCTACGCTCCGATCCCGGGCTGACTGATCCCCTTTACCCTGCACTAGCCCAAACATGCACTTCATGCAGGGCTGGCTCCTGGGCTTCCCCACCTCCACTCCCTCTTCCACTCGGAGAGTTTTTACGTGGGCATCCAAGCACCTGGCAGTGGAAGTTTTCCCAGGAGGAAATAAGCCCAGACCCTGTCCTGCCCTCAGTGCAGCCTACACTCTGACTGGGCTCTTCCATCTTGGAGGTGAACCGGGAGACAGGGTCCCTGCCTTTGTTTAGGTACCACAGGCAGGAGGCCTTGGGTCTGGCACCCAAACCGCGATTGGAAATACATTGTCCATTGCAATCTGGTATTATAGTGGATATATCGAAATACAGACACACACACGTGCAACTGGGGCAACAGCTTCGTGAAACAACACCTTCTATTACTATGAGCAACATATAGTAATATTTCTATTCAATGACATTTTTTAAAAAAGAAATAGCTGTTGCACTCCGCCAAATTGATTTCCTGCCACATTAATAAGCTGGGGCCAACAGTTTCATTTCATATTTTCCCAGGTCTTTTCCAGCCATGTGATGCTCCTGATCTTGCAGGGTTCTTTGCAAGGTGTTAGCTTGGAAAATGACCTAGAGGTCACGGTCAGTGCGCTCAGGGCTTTGACAACATCACCCAGGGTCTGCACTGTATTTCTTCTGTTGCTCTAATGCTACATTTATTTCTACAAAGTACATCCTGTGGTTCGGTGTCATGTTTATAATTTCCCTTCCACTGCATCATCCCTAGAGATGAGATCAACCAGAACCCTGGCTTCAGATCCAGTAAGTGACCCTCCCTCTGCCTCTGCAACGTAAGCTCAGCATGGAGATCACGACCTCAAGGGTGTTCTTTCATACACCAGTCTTTCTTTCACTTTGGTGAGCAACCTGATGTGGGGACAGGAATTATTTGTTGTATGTGCCAGGGATCTGTACAAAGCACACACTTAAGACGTGACCGTTTCCTGCAAGACTCGTGAGTCTTCCCACAAACAGCACAGGGTGAGAGAAGGGAGGCAGGAGACCAGGGAGGGCTTTGTAAATGCAGGGGAGGCACTGGAGGAAGCGGAGGAACCAATGGCTATCAGCGAAGCGTCTCAGCTCGATGTGGGCCCTCCCTCACCTGTTATGCCAGGGAAGCCAGGAGGCTGCCTGGGAGAGACAGAGACAACGTGAAAGAGACCAGAGCCACGAAGCTAAGCGATTATTTGTGGCAGGCATGTGCTCTTCCCCTCTGCAGAGTCCGTCTGCACAAAGGCAACTCACCATTCCTGCAGCTCAGGAGAAGGGATCAGTCCTGCGGACTCCTTGCAGGAGCCTTCCACCCGCCCCTGCCACCAGTTGCTGTCGTCCTTGTTGATGATCTGGATGATGTCCCCAGTAACAAACTTTAGTCCTGCCTCCTTGCAAGGGATCAGACTGTCCTTTTTGGGATCGTAGTCAAACTGTGCTCTCATGAACATCTGAAAAAGAAGGCAAAGGAAACTGCAGGCAGCAGCCTCAAGAGAATGACCAGCCTCTAAGCGCGGATGGAGATGTCCTGCTGCTCTGTGTTCCTTTGCGGGGGATGAGTGGCTGGGGAGCACCCAAGAGAGGGGTGTGGGGAACGAAGGGAAGGCGAGTGCTGGTGTCACATCCGCACAGGGTGGGAACTGATCCTTTGAGCAAGAAGGCAATGAGACACCTTCCCGATCAGCATGTTTTTCAGTTACTGGATCTGAGCTGTGTGTCTGAGTACAGAGCGGCTGCTATCTAAAATGTGTGTGATCTCTTGCCCAGTATGTTAAATAAACTTGGTAGATGTTTTCTAGAAGACAGTCTAAACTACACGGATGTGCCCCGAATCTTCAAATGTTGACACCCCTACATTCCCTGTCTCTGCATTTAACTGGGATAAGCCTGCCCATCACAGCCTGGTCAAGCACTGCTTACAAGAGTGAGGTATCAGACACAATCTAATTCACCAAGAATAGGGAATTGGTTATATATGGTCATCTACTGAATATGTTACCATGAAACCATAAACAGTAATTTGTAGACTATTTAATGCCCTGGAAAATGCTACTGCTATGATGTTAAATGAGAATGTCATTAAACAAAAACAATACCTAGTATGCTCAAAATAAAAAGTATTGACTTATGCATAGAAAAAAGACAGGAAGAAACTATACCAGAACTTAATACTGATTAGCTGTGATAGTGAGGTTAGGGGGTCAAATCCAACCCAAAGTAAGAAAAAAATAATGAAGAGCAGAAAGAAATGAAAAATAAAATAGCACTAAGAAGATAAAGGCAAACTTGATTCTTTGAAAAGATTAATGATGTTCACAAAACAGAGAAGACAATTTACCAGTTGAATTAAGGGTCTTTAATTGCACTGCTGTGGCTGCCTCAACGTCCTGAATTGACTCAAAATGTTGACCTTTTATGGTCATTTTGATTTTGGGGAAGAGCCAGAAGCCGTACCACGTCAGACCTGGTGACTCAGGTGGATGAGGACGCACTGTGAGGGCTTTATGAGCCTGCCTTTCCGTGGGATGGCACTTGGCAGCAGCATTCCCCATGTTTCGGTTACATCTTGTAAAGCCACTCAGGAAAGAGAACTTCCAGAAGTGCTTCAGAAAGTGGCATGAATGAGGAGATAAGTATGTTTAAAGCGAGGGAGGAGTTTGCAGGGGATTCGTGGCAATGTGCCTTTCACTATAATACATTTTTAAATTTAACTATGTGCTGTATATTTTGCTTACACCTTATATATCCATCAAAAAAGAATTATGAAAATTCTATTTCACTGTTTCCAATAGAGAGAGAGAGAGAGAGAGAGAGAGAGAGAGGAAGAAGAAGGAGGAGGAGGAGGAGGAGGAGGAGAGAGAGACAGAAGAAGAAGAGAGAGAGGAAGAAGAAGAGACAGAATAAGAGGAAGAAGAAGGAGGAGGAGGAGGAGGAGGAGGAGAAGAAGAAGAGAGAGGAAAGCGGGGAAGGGAAGGGGTACCAACGGCTTTGCTGGTAAATTTTTCAAACATTATTTGAAGAAATAAAGGTAATCTCATACAAAATGAGACATTTTGAAATGATGGCATTTTCCCAACTTATTTTGTAAGTAGTATAACCAAGATACCGAAATGTAAAAAGAATTATAATTTTTCTCAGCAACAGCAACGTAAAAATCTGAAGCAAAACATTAGTAAATCAAATATAGCAATGTATAAAAAGGACAATCACAATCATGTAGGATCTAGTTCAGCAACCCAAAGGAGAAAACCATATGCTCTTCTCACTAGGTGAAGAAAAAAGTTGATAAAATTCGAAGTCCATTCCAGATTAAAATTCTTAGCAAATTAATGAAGAACAACTGCAAAAACCCTCACAAAATTCTATACAAAAATCAATTCCAGTGAGTTTTAGAAGAGAACATCTTCACATCTGACCACCCCTAGGGCCACCCTCACACCACCTCCTGGCTGACTGTCCAGGCATAAGGGGAGTGAGCCCCTGGGCTTTAGTTTAGAGAGAACCAGCTCGTGTTCAGTGGGACCCTGAGCCACACAGCTGCACAGTTGTGAGATATTTAGAACTTCAAGGTAAAATCGCATCATATATAGTCAAACCTCAAAAATAAAACAGAACAGATAGAATAGCGCCACCTACCTGTAGTGCAGGGAGACGACTTTGCTGGTTGGGAATTACTTTCAATGAGATCGTTCCTTTGGTTTCTTTCTATTAAAAAAACAAGAAATAACATTGTAAGGAAAACTAGCCGGGATAATTTCAGGTTTTGCGATATAACTTCCCCCATCAAAGTCCCAGGTTCTCCCCTCAACAGCCATCTTTATTCCACACATCTGGAGATTTTTGTAGGACAGTTCTTCCTGACACACAAGTATGTATCCCATTAACCACAGTAACAATCTGAAAACACACAAAGAATAGTGAAGAAAAAGCTGATGACTTCCTCCTCCTACTCTTTTTTTTTTTTTTTGAGACAGAGTCTATGTAGCCCAGGCTGACCTCGGCGATCCTCCTGCCTCAGTCTCCCTAGTTCTGCACTAGGCTGCCTCCTTCTACTCTCGGCCCCCAAAAGGTACTCAGAAGTTCCAGAGATGATCCCTGACACACACAGTCTCACCTGCTGCAGCAGAAACCTTGAACATACGTCTTAGGTAGTACATTTGATTTTTATAGAATTGAATCTCACTGTAGAAATGCAGAATTAAGTGGTAGGAACATTCTGAGTTTTAGTAATTATCCTCTTGTTATTTTCCCCCAAAGATTATAACAATTCCACTCCTACCAGGAGTGGAGAAAAGTCTTTTTCCTCTAAATTCTTGTCATAATAACATATTAACATTCCTTTTTTATTTTTATTTTTTTAAGCAGTCTCATGATGCCTTGAACTTGCACTCTCCCTGCCTCAGCCTCCTGACTGCTGGGATTACAGGCGTGAGTCACCACTACCAGCCACGTTCTTTTTAAATTTCTGTCAATCTGATAATTGGTACACAGTTCATGGCTCTTTTATAATTTCGTTAAAACAAAGTTTAAGCCGGGCGTGGTGGCACACGCCTTTAATCCCAGCACTCGGAAGGCTGAGGTAGGAGGAGCGTTGTGAGTTCCAGGCCGGCTTGGGCTACAACACCAGTGCAAGGCCGGCCTGAGCTACATAGTGCGACCCTGCCTCAAAAAACTAGGAGTTTGGCTCAGTGGCTTAAGCGCCTGTCTGGCAGGCGCGAGGTTGTGAGTTTGATCCCTGGTGCCGCAAAAAGAAAAAATAAAATAAAATAAAGTAAAACAAAGTTGAACATCCCCTCTCCTCTCTTCTGTCTCCTTCAATTTGAGAAATAAAAATTGCATATTATTTGTCACACCGGTATGCAAGATGTCGCTTTGAAGTATGTGTACATTGTGAAAGGACTAAATAGAGATAATTAACACATGCATTACCTCACATTATCATTTTTTTGTGGTGAGAACACTTAAAATCTACTCTCGGCCAATCTCTGGCGTACGAGTCATTGCTATTAACTATGGTTATCAGGCTGCACAGAAGATCTCTTGGGTTTCTTCTCTACCTGGAATTTTGAATACTCTGCCCAACATCTTCCCATTACCTTGCTCCAAATCCAGCCTCCAGGAAGCAGCATTCTATTGTCTACTTCTACAAGTTGGACTTTTTAGATTGCACATACAAATGAGTTCCTATGCTGTTCATCTTTCTGTGCTGCGCTTAGTTCACATAACACCCTCCTGGTTCATCTGCATGGCGGCAAACAGGGGTTTTCTTCTCTCTCAAGCCGAGGCGTGGTCCACTACGTGCGCACATTTCTTCTTCCTTGCACACTGATCCTATGCCCTGGCTATTGTAACACTGCTTTCAAAAGCTTACTGGCCATAGGCTTTTTCTTATGTTTTTCATTCACTTTTCTATCTGGTTGCTTGTATTTTTATAATAAAGTTTAGAAACTCTTTAGAATTATTAATTTTTACTAGTGTACCATCTCCTTCAGCAAGCAGCTTATTTTCATGTGCTCAATGTTAGAAGCCCATCTGGGGGTCTGTTCACTGAGGTTGCTCCTGGTACTAACTACTGTATTACTCAGGATCCCGACAAGAAATAGGTGGCACATGCCTGCAGTCCCAGGTACTCAGGAGGCTGAGGTAGGAGAAACCCAAATTCAAGGCCAGCCTGGGCAATTTAGCCAGACCCTGTCTCCAAAAATAAAAAATAAATAAATAAATAAATAAATAGCTGGGTGTAGTGGCTCACGCCTGTAATCCCAGCACTTTGGGAAGCTAAGGCAAGAGGATCACAGGTTCAAGCCCAGTCCAGGCAGTGTAGTGACTCAGCAAGACCCTGCCTAAAATAAAAAAGGGCTGGGGATGTAGCTCAGTGCAAACACCATGGGTTCAATCCCCAGGAGTGGGAGACAAACAAACAAACCAACAAACTACAGGGGATGTAGCTCTATGTTAGGAGTGAACCTGGGTTCAATCCCCAGGACTGCAGGGGTGGGGCGCTGAAGAGAGTTTAGTGGGGGAACATTCACAACAGTGGACACCCTCAAGCGAGGGTGCATGAAAACTGTGCCTATGGACAAAGGTCCGGCCTGCACCAAACTGTCCTGGTGGGGAAGGAGTAGGGACACAAACAGCCTGATCTCCTCCCAGCACAATGTTCTTTTTTTTTTTTTTTCTTTTGGTGTCAGGGAGTGAATTTACAGCCTCATGCCTGCCAGGCAGGTGCTTATGCCACTAAGCTAAATCTCCAGCCCTAGCACAATGTTCTTTCCAATACCCCACGCTGATGCTCCTGGTTATTTGCCCAGCTTCAGAGTTTCATCAAATGAAAGCAAAAAAATGTCATACTTTATATAGAATAATATCTGAAATAATCACAGCCCTCCAGTAAAGTATAAACATTTTGGTAGAGAAATGAGGTCCACTGATATCAAAGTGCATCAATACCTCATGAAGACATTCACCTAGCATAAAGAAAACCTACCATGGCCTTCTGCAGCTGATCTACTGAATGATTAGTCACATTTGTGCCATTGATTTCTAGGATCTCATCCCCCACGTGAAGGGAGCCTGCCAGGAAACAAACACCAATTACTGCATGGAAGACTAAAAGTTCAAGCAAGCTCTCAATGTAACTGAAGATAGCGGAGGGGAGGAACCATGATCTGGAACATGTTATAAGCTGGATTGTGTGAAACACTCAGATTTAAAACATTTAATCACAAGAGATACAAATAAATGTCTTTTTCAATCCCTCAAAGGATGTATCAAGGCAAGTACCCTGTCCTGGACCTAGAATGACTACTGACTCCAGGAAACTCAGACATGCCAAGCAAGGCAAGGCAAGGCAAGGCATGGTGGTAGTCTCCTTCAGCAGCAAGTTCAATGTTCCTTTGTTATTATTTAGCTAAAACTCCAAAAATGCTCCTAAATGGTAAAGCTAATCAGTGTTTGGATTCTATGTAAAGACTGGTTACCATTATTTGTGTTATGTTGGATATCAGAAAAACCCTAACCATAAAAGGGTAAGAGTTAATAAGGTAGGAAAAACTCATTTGATTAGCCAAAGAATGGCATGAATCAGATGGTTACGTACGGGCTACCATTGGCTGCTGAAAGCATGTCCTATTTTAACACGTTGTTGTGTTGTGTCATCACCCACCAAAATAGATTTTACTAAATGATGCACCTGAGAATTGATGGTACTTTAACATTAAGGCAACACAACAATAATGTCTGTTTTCTCAGTTATAAATTGCCACTCCAGCACAGTACAGATGATCTGTTTCCTTCACTGCTGTAGACTCAAAGTCTAATGCAATAGGTGGCATGTAGCAATGCTTCAAATATCAATTCGCTAGAAAAATATTAGCAGAAAACAGTATATAGGAAGGCTCCAAGGGAGAGATGGTGGCACTGGGTAATTTGTATTAAATCTTATCTTGCAGTTTCTAAACAGCCACTTATTAAGACACATACAAAAATGCTATCAGTTTTGAGGATTAGAACTGTCATGTTCCGCGCCACGGAACAGGGAGTAAACGATTAATTCCAGAATACAACCCTAGCCAGGACTCCCACGTATACCTTGTCTATGGATCATGCCACCATGAAGAATCCGGGCCACGGTACAGGACTGTTTTTCATTCAGTTTCAGAGTGATTCCCTGAAAGAAAGGTAATGGCACGATGAGCTGTACTTGAACCTCTCTTTGAGGTTCTCTTTAAAAGAGCCTAAGGCAGCTTCTCAGGAGAAACACTTCCCATTTATACCTGGCATGGTCCTCAACCAGAGCAGGCAGGAAGCTTGCTCTGAGAAGCTGCAGATGGGGACTCAGAGGCACAGTGGCCGAGCTGCCTCTGGTGGTCCAGAGACCCACATAACGGAGAGGTACATGGTGGGTGACTATGACAAGGGATTACCATGGGCTCTTCCGTGACCTTCTCAAACTGTATGAGCCGCACTTTCCGCAACTCCTGCCCCTTGGCCTGGGCAGGGCTCCCTGGGGCGGCGGACCCGTTGGCGTACATGTCCTCAGTTACGGCGTTCAGCTGGCTGGACACAGCCTGCCGAGTTCAAACAAGAGAGCAGTGGGTAAACTAAACAGCAAAGGCTCGTGGTCAGCCCACACACTGCAACGCCACTGTAATCAGGGAGAGAGAAATTAAATTAGAACTACAATGGGCTACCGTTATACACCCACGAGAATGGCTAAAACGAAAAAGACAGGTGATACCAAGTATTGGAACTGTCATTTGCTGCTGGGGGAGGTGTTTAATGGCACAGCCCCTGTGGAAGGCAGCTAGGCAATTTCTTCTGTAATGTTAAGCACACCTGATGGCCCAGCAATCCCACTCCTAGGGATTCGTCCAAGATAAAACTAAACATCTGTCCACACCTAAATTTATACATGAATGTACATAACGGCTTCACGTTCATCATAGCCAAACACTGGGCACAATTCAAGCGCTTCAGCATGGGAGAACATGTAAACCACCTGTGATCCATCCATACAAAAGGATACTATTTGACAATGAAAAGGATCAAACTATTAATACACATGATCAGATAAATCTCACAAGTTATGTGAAGTGAAAGAAGACTTACAAAAAAAGTGCCATATGATATGATCTATATAAGATTTTTAGAATAAATGAAACTATTGTAAAAATTAAAAAACAGAGGTTGCCTCTGACAGGATGGGGAAAGGGCTGGCTGGAAAGGGGTACGGGAGAACTTTCTGGGGTGCTGATGATACTCTGTATCATGATAGGGGGTTGAATTTCACAGACATATGCATTTGCTAGCATTCATCCAATTGTGCACTTAAGATTTGTGCATTTCACAGCA